>NQII01000830.1:168873-199905 GCA_002778355.1 Clitarchus hookeri | reverse complement strand
TGTTTCACATCTGAACTGCAACTGAAATACGATGATGTATAAAAGACCGTTACGATGTCGTCAATGACCTACAGTCAATAAGGTGATGGCACAATGCTAAAAATCACTAAATATTAAGGCGTCCGACATAAAAAAAGTGGCGGACCGCTCGTACTATTAACTATTCTATTTAATACGTTCTATTTATTTTAACATTACGCCCTCCTGAATATTGGCGGTCGGTAGGTAGCGTGGGAAACAACGATGCGCAGCCATTAAACATGGCGTCCAACGTAAACACACCGGCCAAACTGCTCATAATTTCACAATTTTGTTTAAAAAAATTTTAATATGTTCTACTTATTTTAACATGACCCCCTCTTAAATATGAACAAGGTAAGCTGTGCAGAACCCATCAACGCTACTTTTGTTGGTCAAGGATGTTTCGTTCAGAAAAGCCCTTAAACTGCATAATTACTGTGTGCTTCTCTACAAATTGCGTAATAGTCTGTTGGAACATTAATTTTCTTGTTTTTCAGCTGATTTTCTATTGAGTGCATGGAATCTGCTTTCAGTTTAATGTCTTCCGCCCCTCTTTTTGTTTTGCTGTTACATTCTTGGTCATTTATAGCTGCCAAAGCGTTTTTTTTTTAGAGAGCTACATTCCTGTTCAGGTAGTAACAACTATCACTCACTGTACAATATTAATTTGTCAGCATTGTTTCCTGGAGGTAGCTCTAACAAGATAAAGTTGCATCTGTGGATGTATTAGATGCAGTGATTCAGACAGTCCTTTCATAATTCAGAGCCACTTTGAGACAATGGTTTCGAAAATTTTGTGAGTACAGCTGCCGGTGATTTTGTAGTGATTTTAATAGTGATTAAGATCAGAGTTAAGTAGGAGATTATGGATGCTGTGTACTGGGTTGCAGAAAGAATTACCATGAAATTTCTGAGAACAAGTAGTGAAAAAATATCTGTTAACATTCATAAAATTACGGCTCCTTCTGTGAATTTCCCGAAGTGAAATTACTAAAGTTTCTGCTATGTTTTTATTTCATAGTAGGCTTTTTTATATCTAACAAAGTATTTTTGGAGAAACCGTTTTATATATCTTACTAGCTGTACCCGTGGCTCTGCTCGCGTGGTTATAGTAACAAACTTATAGGGAGAAATAACTGTGTTTGTCAAAAAATTCAGCGAATTCATTAATATGGCCTGCGGTAAACGCCGGCTTGAAAAGATGTCCAGCCACCAATGGCTGCTTCAATCGGCCCAGCCATGTCCATTCAAAGAAAGCTTGGGTGGTGCAAAGTCCATTATGGTATGAATTTCGAAATTATCGTACGAAATACCGATATGTGTGGTGCAGAACCAATTATGGTACTGCCCAACCATGTTCATTCCACGCCGAAAAGTATAGTTCATTTCATATAAGAAGGCCACATTCTGACAGTCAGTGAGTGGCAACTTAATGTATAAAAACAAACAACGTGCCATTTACAAAATCCTGTATCAGCTGATGCACGAACGAACAGAAATTAATATTACATTGGCTATTCTGAGAGCAGTGCCAACGCACATCAGATAAGCAGAAAATACGCGGATAAGAAAGAGTTCGTAGATTAATTAATACATTTTATTTTACGTGGGGTCATAAAACAGCAGTTTTTAGTTTTAGAAACAAAACTTTGTGATAAAATAGTAATGTATAGGTGTTCAAAATGAGATGCACAATAAAACTATCCGTATCCAAATGTAACGAAAAAATAGAAACCTTTTTCAAGTTTCCAGACTCTCCAACCATGTGCTGCCATCTTGTGAGGGATAGGCGCACCATCGTTTACAACACGCCCTTCCATGCTATCTGTTATCCATATCCCGAACTACACCCAGAAACATATTATAGTTTTATTGTTTTCAAAATAACTTATTTACGCGCATACAAATGGTTTTATTTTCCCGCGAGCTCTGTATAATTTATAAAGTAACATATATTTTGTGTACTGCATTTACGAACAACCCTACACACGTCCTCCAAGCTCAGTTTACGAATGCAGCGCTACCCAAGAAGTTCACCAATTGCCACACGTAGCAGCACCTCCTGGACGCGCTGACTTGCCGCATCAAAGCCTATACTTGACACACCAGTTGATGGCGAATGGATACATAAAGGAAAAGACGCGGCAATTGTCATCTGTCAAGAATGTGGCCTTCTTATATGGTACACAGTATACAAATATTTAACAGCGAGACAAAGGAATGTGTTAAGATGTTTCTTAATGATACTTTCTCCAAAATTCATTAGTAAATCCTACTACTGCTCATACAGTTTAAGTAATACAACTGGAGATACATTATAAATATGACATAACCATTTTCTGAAATTATCACTTCTGTATTAAATCAAAGGTTTGCAAAAAATAAAAAATAAAACGGTAATTATCCAGTGTAGCGGTTTTTTTTTTTTTTTTTTTTTTTTTAAGGAAATCTCCTAGACCAACAAAAGTAGCAGTAATGGGTTCTGCACAGCTGACCTTGTTCATATTGAGAAGGGCGAATGTTAAAATAAGTAGAACATATTAATAACACAGTTAAAAGTACGAGTAGCCCGCTGCTTTGTTTACGTCGGACGCCATGATTTTCTGTGATTTCCGGCATCGTGCCGTCACCTTTTTGGCTGTGGATCGTTGATGTCATCGTCAAGGTCTTTAGAAGTCGTCATTGAATTTCAGTTGCCGTTCAGATCTGAGACAGTGCGGTTGTGTTGCGGGCGCGAGTTGTGACGTCCTATTGGCTTGTGATTTAAGAATAGAAGGTGCAAGAACGAGTGCTTCTGTGCGTAATATTCGCCTATGTGGCGGGTGTTACTTGGATGTTTTAGTAGATGGAGGTCAGATGCACTACAGTTAAATGGGTCGTGGACAGTGTAATTGTACCTGCCACCTACCTAGGTGAGTTAATTCATATTCTTTTGGTGTGTTTTACAGTTTCTTTAAATTCCTAAAATCTTAGATTAGACTAAATTTGTTAATTAGATTAACACCCTTCAATCCTAGGTTAGTTTAAAATTGTAAAATAGTGATTCACCCATCATGGGGTTAGGTTCAGTTAGGTTAGGTGGGCACATATTATGAAATTAGTCTGACGTTAATGCCCCTAGTATATTTGTGTTCTGCATAATTAGAGTGGAAATATACCACTTTTTGGGGGGGGGGGGTACAGAAAAGCTGCTACTTTGGATGGTTACCAAAAATACAACTACGTTTAGAAGTTGCAATCCATTCAGCACTGAATAAGTATAAGATAAGTACAGATTGAAATACATAAGATGATCATATTACAGTTAGCTGTTTTTGACATCACATTATTTTTGATGTTCTTGATAACACTACTGAAACATAAAAATTATTTTTTTTGCTCTCAAGTTTTTATAATTCTTTATTTCTTTTGTTGTAACTTTACTTTTCTCTGTTTAATGCCTTTCTTACAGTGAAGTCGCAGTCTTGTCTGCATTTGTATTTGTTTTCTTTCTCCTCCCTGCCATTCTCACTTTGTGTCTTTTTCCTTTCCTTCTGTCGGACAACCTTCCTCATACTGTACTTCATTCTTTTCCTTTTCCCCACTGTCTTAAATGTACCTTTCTTTTTCCTCACTATTTTTCTGACACAGTGTTTAAATCTTTTCTTTCGCTCTACAAAATTTTTCCTGAACAATACTTTATGGACAGTAAACAAGTCTGGGATTGTCTTACAATTGTGTATATTTGTTTAACCTAGAACATTATGTAGTTTCACTCTAGGGTACCCCCCACTCTCCCAATAACCTTGTACTGTTTGCACTGTGCTCTCTACAAACCTTGCCTTGTGTAACACAACAGCTGTTCCTAGCTGCAGTTTTAATTCATTATGAGCATGTTGTTTCACCCACCAAACCTGAGGTATACTCGTTCTCATATAAGTTGGCCAGATTCTGACAGGTCTGCAAAAGTAGTGCCACTGTTTACATCTGACTATGTATCCTTCCATCATCAGCTGATCGGCCACATGACAACGATGTTGTTTATTTTCATGCTGTCATCGGCCGATCCCCTTGTCAATTTACTGTTCGTGGGACGTTTTAGGCGAACTTGCTACTCTAAAATATGTAGCTGCGATTGTAGTAATAGTAATGTGTACATAAATCATTAATCAGTAAATTGTTATTCTAAAGGCAAAAATATAAATAATTAATTTAAAATTTAGTAACTACAAAAAAAATGTGATACTAAACAAATTTTAAGATATTTTAGACTGACATTTGTCTAAAAATATTAGTAGGTTATAACAGTAAAAATATAAAACCTTGCAATAAATGTAATATTTGCTAACTCTTTTTTATTTGTCAGAGACAGTGAATTTGGGATAACATTTGCGAAACGGCAGTTGTAGCTATTGTCACACGTTTGACATTATAGCTAATATATTCGAGTTGGGAATATGTGACTTGGAATAACGTTAGAATTGCTTAACAACTATCCATACGTGTCCCACTTTCTTCGGAAACAAGGAATTGGATTTTCGGAGAACAATATGGCGTATAATTTACGTAGATTAACGATTATCTGCTGAATAGAAATTACTAGTACACAAAATATTCGCTACATTAAAAATTATGCAGAGCCCGTGAAAAATAAAACTATTGGTATCTGTTCATAAATTTATATATGTCGCACGCCGAAAATCAGATAGATAGTGTGCACATCCTGTCCGGAACGAGGTCTGAGTCGCTTATTTTGCTCAATAGACAGCGTATTTTTAAAGTTTACTGTTCTTCTATTACTGGCTCGGAACGACACAAATTTGAAATATATTTAGTAAAATTATTGGAAAAAATAATTCAACAATATTATGCAATATTTCTGTATGCTTTTGTAATTAATATCAAGCACGTAATGAAAGTGGGGTTGGAGAGGGGCTAATAAGACTTGAAAAAAGGTTTTGAAATTGCTTTTCATTTGGATATGGATCATTTTAATGCGCCTTTAATTTTGAACACCTATACATTTCTACTTTAGCACGAATTTTAGTTTCTAACACTTAAAACCGCTGTTTTATGACCACGTAAAATAAAATGTAGTATTAATTAACCTAGGAACTCTTTCTTATCACGTATTTTTGGCTGGTCTAATGTGCGTCGGCAGTGCACTCAGAATAGCCAACATAATATTAACTTTTGTTTCATATACACCTAGTTGCCACTCACTGACTGTCAGAATCTTGCCAACTTATATGATATGAAGTATATCCTTTCCTGTACTACATTTCTCTTCTACGCATTGAATTCACAACAGTTAGGTACACTCTTCTCAAAATTATCAATCTGCCACAGCAATTGATTTTCAGTTAAAGGAACTGAGTAACCTAAAACCTTTCTACACTCAGCATGACACACTTTGCAATCTGTAATAACTTCTACACATCTACATTCTGTGTAAAACTCTTCATTTACATTTTTACCACCAGTAATAACTTTTTTGTTTACGTCAATGCAGTTAGCAATTTCAAACTGACTGTGTCAAATATATCTATGTTTTTACTACCATCACTTGGGGCAGTTAATGTGGGTACATTTTCTAACCTATTCTTTTCAGGTTCAACCTCCCAGTTTTCTACCCTTGTTACTAATCCTGCAATTTTTTCCTGTCTTTTGCAGTATGCCTAATTTCCTGTTTTACTCCCTGTATTTCTTGTTTAACCTCCTTAATTCCTTGCTCAATAGTCTAAATCTTTGTTCTAGAGCTGCTAGCATATTAAAAATATCACATTGATTGTGTTTTTTTGTTTTGACCAAGCATGGATTAAATGCCAACATTGAACAGATACTTTAACAAAATAGGTAAATATTAACATAACCTGAACACCAAATTAAACTAAGTAAGTCGTGAAGAATTTACACTGGGCTGGTGGCTTCATTGCTGAATTCCCCGATGTAGATTGATGAGTTATTACAGTCGTACGCTGCTGGAACAGGCATTCTGGTGATTGTAGTCTGTTACCTAGATCCTTTATTTGGAACACTGGTTCGCGCCGCCCATTGGTCGTTGACTCATTCGGAACTACCGGTGACTTGTAGTTTATGTGGTACCGCTGCTATGATTGTAAACAGAGTCATCAGGTGTGTGTACTATTATTGCCCCTCGTTGGGCGCCATTTTTGTAATGTCGCACACCCCAGAATTGGCAACTGGAAATTACAGCTCGGTTTTACTCACTTTGTAGAGACATGAAACTTAAATAAAGGTACCATATTAGAAATAAAATAGAGAATTCAAGTCTTGGATTATTTGCTCCATATTTTTATTTCAAATTCAAAATAAGCAGTTCACATTCTTCCATTAATGTAGAGTCATGAAGAGTCAGCTTAACGAGGCAGACAAGCAAAGAACAGCACTGTAGTAGTTCATTTATAATTCACAACATTCAAAACTCCCATAGTAAGAGAAAATTATGAAGGCAGGAGGGACGTCAGTTCCCTCCTGGCATCCTAGTGACCTCCCACACCAGTGAAAATAATTTAGTAGGTAAAGGTTGACTAAAGATAAGAAGTTAAAAAAAATTAAAGGGTGGCTTGCCGGTGTGGGCGAAACTTGCCACGTTTGACGTGTCTTCTTCAATGGTCTGGTTGTTGACTGTTAGCGGGCGGCAGGCGCTTGGGGCTCAAGTCACCACGCACTCTATCCCCACTCCTTGCACCAGGATGCCAAAAACCTGACCAAATAAGGGCATGGCGTTGTAATGACACGTCTTGAAAACTTTCCTCGCAAGAAGAAAATACGAAGGCAGGAGGGACGTCGTCCTCTCCTAAGAGTATCAAACGTAGCCAAATATGGGCATAGCATGCGTCATGCATGCTCTTCCCACGCTATCCGAACTACATCGTAGGTAAAAGATAATCCAAACCTTCTAGAACACAAACTGTTGACGCAGTTCGGAATCTATCACTAATGCTGACGGGTAACAAAAACTTAGATTTCCCGAAACTGCAAACGTACGGCCGATAAACAAACTACCATGATAAACGAACTCCCACTGCTTTATTTTCAAATCCCGATAATATTTTACAAAGCCCCGCTAAACTAAAGAAAATGAACCGCTGCTAGAACCTTGATAATTAATAATATTGCGTCGTTGCAGCGTGATACAGAATCCCTTCGGAATACAGTGCGACCCCCGTCGCATTCACTTCCCCACGCCATGCCGAACTGCGTCGTAAAAATAATAAAATTCCTAGAACATTCTTTATGGAAAAAGTGTTTGAAAGTGGTAGAAGCTTTTATCTCCCATTACTGACAACCTAAACTGCAATTTCAGAAAAAGCAAACGCATTACATAAATTTTTTAACACTATCAAAACTTGAATACTGATATGCAATTACAATTCCTTGTAAAACAAAAGAAAATCAACCAAATATCCCGATTTAATTATTATAAATAAATTGCATCATTACAAGTTGTCTTTAGTTTGTACCGGCAAGACAAAGCCCTGAATGCTGGAAGTTGGAAGATGTGTGTGTTTGAGTGTTACAAATCAGCTGTCTGCCGACCTCAATGAAGATGACGCTGACAGTAATCGCAGTATCCCTCAGTAAGGCTGTCAAATTACGTATCTAACATCTTGATAAAATATTTTCATGCAACATTAACAGTGCAAAAATTTTGGCAAAAGTTCTGCTGTGAAATAGTTTTTTTAAAGCGTACCCGGAAGCCTTCATTAATGAAATTTACAAACATACTACTTACGTAAACCCAAAATAACTATTGTTTCAAATTTCGGGCTTAAATAATGCTCTTGGTAATTACCTAAGGAAGTACAAGATCCAAAGGGGAAAGTTAAATTAGTTGAATTGTGTTAGCTAATTAATTTATTTGACCATATTTTGTTTAGTTTCTTATTAATTTCAGTTCTGTACAGTCACATATTACATGGCAGCATTACAAATCTTTTTTTTTTTTTTTTTTTTTTTTTTCAGAAAATATCATTGGGGAAAATATGAGTTTTATTTATAATTAGGTTTATATATGCCATACTAGTTTGCATTTTGTTTACAGTTCCTAGCGTGAAACCAGTTCGTTACAAAATTTTAATAAGGGTTAATGTTTGATTAGTCAATTTCTGAAATGCTATATTTTAATTTGTGTTGTACCTTTCCTTGTGTCTTTGATGTAATCAGTTAATACGTCTGATGTTATTTTGTCTTGATTTAGTTTTGTTGTTCCAGACCTACACCAATTTATCACCTGTTGTACCACCACCGATGTTTGTTATGAACATATTGCAGGTCTACGAAATCGCCATTATCTTCTTGAAAACTTTGTGCTACGTTTTTTCCTTCAGTATTGTTCCTCTCCCTTTCTTGTAATTGTAATACTTGTATCATTTATTTCCTTTAATCACACAAACATTTCTGTGTAGTAGCGCCTTACGACCAGCCGACCTACTACAGCACATTGACCATTCTTCAAAATCTTTGTGCAAAGCTATAACATAGCCACATAAATTATAAAAGTTTTCCATACTGGTTATAGTGGCAGAAATAATGTCCTATTCTTCTGTAAAACAATGTAGTCAATGTAGGAAACACTGAATGGAAACTATCTTTGAAGTTGTCACCATTTCTGCAACACATAGTTTTCAATTAATGATTTAGTTTATCAAAGGTATTAAGTTCATTTTGTTTTGAGGAACAGCAATAAGGTTTATAAACAACGATAAAATAAATGGTAAATAATAAAAAAAAAGTAGCAAAATGTGTTTTACCGAGACTGTTTTTGAGGGCTATTCTTCAGTTCAGATTAAAGGTGCTGTAATTATTGTGTGTTGGTAGTAGTACTTTTCAGTGCAATATTTTCCCAACTACCAGTAATCTCCTGCTGATTTTTGGTCCACTAACATAAAATTTTTAATGACTGTCCCTTTTTAAGGCATGCAGCCTCTGCCTGCCAATGCATTGTAGATTGACTTGTGGCTAGATCTTGCACAAAATTTGCATAGGCTACAACTCATTTTGGTATATATGGGACTCATCACCAGGAACTGGACCATTGATAGAGATTGAAAATTTTGTAGTTTTTGCTTGCACATGCAGATGACTGTGTAACTGTATTAAAAATGTGATTGTTTCTAAGATTACACAGTATTGATGTATGTATGGTATTTTGTCAGGTGAAAACAACAGATTCCAAGTGAAGTTCTCCGATCAAAAGGTTTGCAAGAGCTTTCTTCTTGGGTGCTGCCCTCATGAAATTCTCTCGTCCACGGTAAGAAACTTTGCATCTGTTGAAAATTTTCTTCTGCGAGGGGTAGTCAGTACGTGTGTGTGTGCAATCTCCTTGCCAACTCTTTCACAACTAGAATGTCACTTCCCATTTAAATACATTTCTTTTTGTAATTTTTGAGTGACTTGTGGTCTCGAATGACTAGTGCTTTTCCATATTGCAGTTCATGTGTTGAATATGAATGTGTTTACAAAATGAGCAGCCAAACTGCTGTGAATATATGCTACAAAACAAGAGGAATGTCATGTTTACGGGTAATTGAAATGTCTATGGTACATGAAAGCGTGGGATCTTGTGGTATTTTTGTTTCAAATGTTTGAGGGTAGTTTTTTTTTTTTAAGTTCAACTATTGGGGTACAATAATACAATTCTGAAGTTATTGGTGAATACCCAAAGCATTTTTTTACACTAGAGATGGTACAGGTTGTCCATTGAAGGTGTTTTTCCTTGTTTTGGGCCTTCAGAAATGTGAACTTGCTAAGGTGCTAGTTCACTATTTTCTGAAGGTTGAGCATTTGTGTCTTCCTCATAGATGCCCATATAATACAGTGATGATGTCTTATGTTTTGTCGTGTAAAGTTACTGTCAGTCTGGCTTTGCATTTTCAAATGAGACTGTGTTTAGTAAGCTGTCTTTTAGTACTTGTAGTGAATTGCAGTTATCAGCATTGAAGTTATATGCAAGTGATATCTTTATGTAGCCATAATGTTTTTGTTTTTAAAGTTGAATACAGTTGAAGGTATATTGTGTGCGGGAAGTTTATGCTGGCTACCCCTCTGCTGTAAGTTTTGTATAAAATGTTAACCTTGTTGCTGCATTAATTGTATTGTTTGGCGATACTGTTGGTGCTTTAGGTTGGGTGTTTTTATAATGTAGCACCATTTGGAAAAAAAAAAATTATTTTACCAGTTAACTTTTTTTAAAAACTTATTTTACGTTTTTTTGGTTTTATAATACATACCATTATTATTGTAAATTTAATGTCGTATAGTGTGGTGTCTATCTTTGTAAATATGTTTTTGGATCACTGAAATGTTATGTTTAGGTGTTAAATTTCACCTACTGACATAAAATTATAGTGATTTGCCTTATTCGTGAATATTATCAATAAGTGCAGTTGTGAGTTGTTATCCTTAAAGCTGTGTTGCCATGTTAATTGATGCGACTGCAGTTGTTTACAGAACCTCTCTATCTCTGGCTATAACAATCTGTTTTCAATTTGGGGTTTATAAGCTTGTGTAAGTACATAATATATATGTGTAACAGTTGTTGGATCTGTGTGCTGTTAATAAGGTATGGTATGTTGTCCAAACACCAACAGTTTTGTGTTGACACTTCAGTTATGGTAAGTAACTTAACGCTGTTGTTCCCAAGTATTTCCCAGTGGTCAGGTTGGCATTCGTTGGAGTTTATGCAGGTTATTGATAGTAACTTGGTCAGTTCCATTATGCCCCAGTTCAGGCAGAGAAGCAGTAAAAGTTTAATATAATTTACATTTTATTGTAGTTACAAAAAACTACTTCACAGTTGAAAAAAACATTGCAGTTTTTCTCCCCTTTTATGATTTTTAATATTTAAGTTTTCTAAAATGGAATAGTTGTGGTTTATGTTGTAATATTTTTTTTTGCAACTTTCTATGTACAGCGTCTCCTAAACTTAATCTGACCATCAAAAAATATTTAATGCAGTTTTCACAAATGTTTGGTTAAGGAAATACTGGTGTTAAAGTGAAACATGCTCCAATGGGTAGGTGGTAGTTTTTTTGTAGGTGTAGTGATCAACTATTCCTGTGAAGTCTTGTGGGAAAATAGGCAGTCTTCGTCCAGTAATGTGTGGGGAAATAATTAGTGAAAGTGTAAGAGAATGTACAGCATGTCTGTGCCCGGGCGTTGTTAGTTGTTATACTTCGCAGGTGTGTGGCATATATATCCACTGCATTTCAGTGACTTGTGGTAATGTGGTTTGGTTTGGTTTGGTTTTTCTGGCCTGTCAGTTTTAGCATTGCCAGAGTTTGTTGGAGAATCTTACTGACAGTGATAATTTGTGGTTTTTCTTGTTCAAGTTTGTTGAGGTTATCATGTTGCTTTGAACATTCAGTGTTTAGAACAACTTTAAAGAGACATTCCAACTTAACAGTAATCTACACGAGAACTACTTGCCTGTGATGTGTAGTGATTAAAGAGTGGTAGGGTTGGAGTGTGGGTGGAATGTTGTATCTCCACCCAAAGGCTGTGCTCTGTAAGTAAACCCAACTATACTGCATGTAGTGCTTGGTAGCAGAGAGCAACAGTTACAAGTCGAGAAGCATTGTATATGGAAGACGTGATGACCCCCTACGCTTTGCTCGACCAATTGGTGATGTACTAGATCTCTTAAATTATTTGAGCACCCCCTCCCCCCTGCATAATGGCTGGTGGGAGACTTCCACTTCTGCATTGTGTTTGCTGTGGAAATCAATGTTTAGTATGTGAACAAGTTTAAAGTTCAATTTTTTTAAAAACATATTTTGATTTAGATTTTTTTTTAGTCACTGACTGTTTATTGTAGAGCAAACACATGTGCAAATGTTGAGTCAATACTGTCTGCTTTGTGCGGAGGAGAGGGCTCGTCACATAAATAACTTATGATGTTACTGAACGGAATATTTCTCAATTCATCTTGTTTCGCCCTTAGGGTTATTGCCTAAAGCTAATACGCATCCGTGTGCGGATAGTTTAGGAGGGACATTCGCCACTTCGAGTCGAGTTTGAAGATGTTTACAGTCTGTAAGTTGTCAAAGGCAGGAATTTATCACCTTGTTTAACTTATTTTCTACCATTTCTATATTCAAATTTGTATCAGTATCTTCTCACATAAAAAGTTAACTTACATTACTGTAAGGGGTTTATACTGTATAAATTTTCTGGAAGTACTTTTTTCTTCATAATTTATGTAGTAAGGATACTGCACAATTCTTAAAAATCAAGTCTATAAAGTATATATGTTATATTCAATAACTTTGACATACATATTTGTTTAAATAAATGTTCCAGTACTTTTAGTCTTGTTTTTCAACAGTGTTTCTTTTTATTCACATTTTCAGCGCATGGATCTTGGAGAATGCCCCAAAATTCACGACTTGGCATTGAGAGCTGATTTTGAAAATGCAAGTCGTAACAGGGATTATTATTACGACATTGATGTAAGTACATAAATTTTATATTTATATAGTGATTTGTTTTTGGTTGTGAAAAGTTGTGTATGTGATTGTGACCAGAGAACATTGTTCTAGCATCGTCGAGTGCAGATACTTGGCAGCTCCGCTTGAGGGTCAGGACTTTGCCCTTATTTTAATAAACAAATGACTGTATGTATGCCTTTAGTTACCATCACTTTTTTGTGATGGTTTACGGAATTGAATATGTACGTATTTTTGTACTCCTTCTTTGTGAATTAATTGTAATTTAAATTTGATAATACCCATAATCAAGAGGCATAGTGAAAGCCCTATATAGTATTGAGTATGCATTAGGAATGTGTGTTTAGAATTTAATATGTGAACTATTTAGTTCCTTCTTTCAATTTGGATTATGCAAGTGCTGAGGGTTAGACCACTTACCATGAAATTTCAGAAATAGTATTTTATGTCCAAGAATGGGGTTTTCACTGACAATTGTTTCCCTATTTTTTCTCAGCAATGTAGTAGTTGCTAGCACAATTTTTTTTAAGTTATGTACATATCAATTATCTGCCTTAATATCAAGTGCTTCCTTGTTCTTGCAAGTGTGCTGAAATTGACCAGTATTTTTTTTCTTTCAATGGTGTATTTCAGGGTTTTCCTTGTATACATAGTTCCCATTGTGCTTGCCACAGCATTAGACAACACTACCATTATCATAACCATACATTAAATAAGCTGTTATGTCGGTTTTACTTCATAATTTTCACACTGTTATTCTCAGGAATCAGAACTGGTCTTCATTTAATGTTGTATAGGAGCATACAGCTGACTATTGTCTGATGTCCTACACAGCATCATAAGCATGACCAGTGTTAGGTAATTGGGTGGTTCCATCTCCAAAACCTTTGTGCCTGCCACTTAACAATATCTATGTGGCCGAGGCCTAATACACATTTATTGGGGATAGCTTTTTAAAACCTTGGAATTATGGATGTGGCGGACCTATTTTTTTCTCGAATCCGAGTCCACCCTTGAATCAGTGTCTGAAATTATCTGATCTCGAACCCTAATCTTTGATTCTATGATTTTCCACGTAATATTTTTGCACTGGAAAATAAAACTCAATACTTTAGTGGTGTCATGTTTTTCCAAAACCAAATGTTCCCACACGTCTGACATTGCTATCGTGATTTGGCTCGTGGAATTATGCAGCCTAATCGTAATATACGGAATGCATACCCAAACTCTAGCTAGTTCATGTTTAGTTTATTTACGTCAATGTTAAATCAATATAAAAAAAAAGACTGCACTTTGCACAACAATCCGTAACCTGCAAAAAAAAAAACCTTATCACCGTATTTTGAGAAAATGCAGTCAGTCTTCAATGTGTACATAATTTAATAAAAAGTCTTGGAAGTCAAGCCACAATTTTGTGTATTCCAGGTCTCATTGAACTAAAACAAGGGGGAAAAAATTATAAAAGCAAGGTTTTCTAATCATTCACCTTGGATTTAGGTGGGTTCCCTAGATCATATACGGTAGCCAAAACTTGAATACTAAGCTTTCCGCCAACGAAAAGTTAATTGGCCAATGTAGTTATGTTGGAAATGCAAACTTAATATTTTTACATTTCTTTGCTTCAAAATAAATTTATTTTCACAATTAAAAAATATGCAAGATGCTGCAGGCAGACAATGGTAGTGAACATGAACATCGACTGACTGAATATTCCACGAGTGAAAATTTATAGTTTGATTGATGTAAAATGACATATTGATAAATGAAATATATCATGACTGCATTTTGCCATTGAAAATGTAGTATTTGTAGAGTGATGCATATTTTGTTATACATGGGCGTCTTTAAGCATTACGTAGCACAGCAATAGCAGTTTAATTTACATTTTTCTGTTTGCAAGATGGTTGCTAACTGGCTACAAGCGTAAGAAAACCAGCAACAACTGTGCTGTTACTACTGTTTAGGACTTTATACGTATTTTACAATTTTGTCATCTAATGTGATATTTACCCCACTCAAAAGTCACAATTGATACTTTTTACTGTGCATTTGCTATAGTTGCATTAAAATAAATGTGTTTTTGCATTATGTGCATGTTGAAACATCTGTTGCAAAAATCACGTGTTTTGGTAATTATATATACATTTTTTTTTTATATTAGGACATCTTTTGAATAAAATTGTACCCTGGAAGGGAATATACTCCTTCTCATGGTCATTTAGGCTTAAACGTGACATTTAGTGAACTCTAATTTTAATGAAGTCAAATTTTCAGTGGATGAAGATCGAAGGATGTATTATTCAATTCTATTATTAAAGGTAAAAGTAAAGGTAAACCTAAAAAGCTAATTTATTAGTATACATTGAGTAGAAATACATTGAAATTCTGTTACAACGTACTTCACTCACTTTAATGTAAGATTGTTCATTCCTGCCCAAATACCCTGTCAACTATGTAAAAAATATTTAACTTAACATATGAAAATTTATGCTAATTTTCAGTACAACGAAGATTATTTTACCTCATGTCTTCCAAAATGGAATTAATTAAATGTTAATATGCAAGCTTTACATAAAAAAATTGATGGTTTGACAATTTACAACCTAAATTGGGTTTTGTTTACCAAATTCGACATGTAAAACAATTGTGCAGATTGCAGAGTCATGTTCAGTATATAATTGTTACATATGTGCTGCAAACAATCTATTCTTCCTTTTGCCTCGCAAAATTGTCAATTTTCGTGTGTCGACCGAGATTAACAGTGGTAACATGCAGCGCAGCACCGTCTTGAATTCTTTTGTACTTAAAAATGTGAATGTGTAAATGGGAAGCCATTTAAATGTGTTTTGGTACCACATCTTATGCAGTAAATTCCCTTATGAGAATTGCTACCCTCATAAAAATCCAAACTGATAAATTTGAATCTCTAAAACATTTAGATGTGTGCGCNAAATCAAAATGATTTTGGTATGAAACAATAGGTCGATGTCTTAGGGGAAAAAAGTATTTTCCAGAAGTGTAAACATCATAACCTCTTGTTGCCAAAAATGTTTATTTACATTGAGTGGCATGTTATTGAATGCAATAGTTATCGAGTTCTTCTTGCAGGAAAATAAAGAGAACTTGTTACTGACATAATATATTTCAAAAGATTGTCTTTTGAATAAACTTCAAGTGTTATTTGATACGGATAAGTGGTGTGATTTTTCAAAGGAAACTTAACCGATACATACGCCATGTGTATTTGCAAACAATGCATTACTTCATGTTTGCAAGATATAATTCGTAAATTTTTGTACTTTAGAAAAGTACCATTTTATCCTTTCTTTTCAAAAATAATATTTCTTTGTAATTGCATCTTAATTTTATTTACTTAAATGATTAATGGTGTCATAATGGAGCCCATGTAAAGGTTTAAAAATACAAGACTTCAGTATAAAGTAATTTCATCACAAAGTATAAAAGTTGTGTGTTTATTTATGTATGTTCTAAAGATATTTTATTGTAAATGTAAGAGATGGAAATCTAGTGAAGGCAAATATGAATAAATCAGTCTGTGCAGGGCACAGCACCTGTGTGTTGTTTCCCCATAAATGAATTGGCCAGTGCTGAGAATATATTTGAAAACTGCTAACATCTAATATTGGTTGAATGTATGAGCTTGTAGAATCGGTTACTAAACAGAATATTAACAGCATACTTTGCATAAATTATGTGTGTGCATGTAGGAAAAGTTTGTGGACTTAAAAACAAATTTTACATTAGCTTCTGAGAATCTGTTGTTCAAAATATTGCAAACGTGGCAATGCATACACCTTTCTTTATAGAATTACATTACTCAGAACCCTGGAGGTTACAGTATTAAAAAAAAAAACTGGTGCAGCATGGATATTTCATTTAAAGATTCTGGTAGTTTTTTTCCTATTCTAGTGGAGCTTACAATGTGTTCTCTCTTAAGGGAAACTTAGACAGAGGAAGGAAGTCAGCATTGACTCTTGTTGGGTATAAAAGTTTTTGAAAAGAATGGCCACATACTATTCATGCTCATGTTTTACGTGTTGCAGGAATTTGACATGCTATATTCATGCTAGTTTCCATGAACATCTGTATTGTATGCAACATGTGTTCAGCACAGGTGCAACAGCAAGCAGGAACTTGATTCACATTTGGACACTAGTGTGTGATTAAGGCTCTGTCCGACATTATTTTCAAATGCAAGCAGTGCATCATTTACATTTAATTAAGTATAATAATTAAATTTTGACCTACCCTTTTTGGGATAGATTTTCATTCAATTAAAATTCTGTTGAAGGTTTGTTGTATTCAAGGGAACATCTTCAGTAGAATTTGTAATTAGAAAAAAAAATTCAATGAAATAATTGTTAATGTGCATAAATGCCAGCTTTGAAAGTTGAAAAGTATTTACTGTTTTAAAAATATATGTCTGTAAAGAAACTTAACTCCTTTGTCGGATGGAGCCAAGTCAGATTTAATGGCTATTGACAACAGCAAATCCTGGCTGTAAAGTTGACTAAAAAGTTTATATTTTAATGTCCTATTGTGAATAGTTTCTAAAATTCCTAGTAAAGTACAGTATAATTTATTTGCTGTGGACTTGCAAAAATTTCTGCCGAAGAGATATTGTAAATAAAAAATATACAGTAAAAAATGTACATCAAAAAGCAGAATTTGGTCTTTTTTTTTCCTAACAGCTTAATTATAAACCATTTTGCATTCGTGCATTGTGTGGAAAAGGTTATTTCTTCAGGTCTGTTTACCATAAACTGGCAGGTTCCCACGGAAATTTATAACAGGACTTGCTGTTTGTGAAAATTAGTTTAGTTTTGTTGTAACTTTTGCCTGAATGTTGGGCATGCAATGTGTAATTTCATAATCTTATTTTCAGGACACAGATACCTAGGTATGTTGAGACATTTCCCTGGGGTTGCTTTTCTGACATGTGTATGTATTTCAATATTCCTTAATTATATGAGACTTTGGTAAAATTCTGCAGCTCTCAGTAATGGGACAAATGTTAAAAGTTTAGGTGTTTTGCTAGTTGAAAAGTGGCTCCATCACACTCGTGCTAATTGGCTCACTACAACTGCATTGCATTTAAAATTTATGAAATATCAATGAATCTAAAGTACGTTCTTGTTAAGTGTGTGTTTCCCTTGTCTGTTTAGATGAGATTAGGGTTAGTTGGTATTAAGTTGTGCAAACAAAAATTGAATTAATTGGGAACATGTTTTGTTGTACTGTGCAATTGTTGTTTGCCTCTAGGAAGAATCAGAGTTACGTGATAAAAGGCTAAACCAGAATATGCTAGTTATGTATGACTGGAAAACATTGGGGTAGGTTAAGGTGTTGCTACATGTTTGGTGCTCCTTGCTTTCAGACTAATGTCTGGACTAATATTATAAGGTATGAAATATAACTTGGTAAAATGTGTAGGACCCCACTTTTACGTTTCTGTACTTTGTTTTTTCCTGCGTCTTATACCAATTTATTTTAGTCACCTCGAAACTCCTATATTTACAATGGTACACGTTCCTGTAACATACTCAAATATAACAATTCTCTTCCCGCATCTTACGTTTCTTTCTAAGTAAATATTACAGCATAAAATGAGTGTATCATTGGAATGATATTACACGTGCTGAAAGAAAAAAAGCTTGAAACTAAGTTTGTTTGCTTTTATATGCAACTACAAATGTGCAAGCATGACCAAAGATTATACGTGAAGTGTTTATTTTTGTGTGCATCACATTCTATATCTCTAAACAGTGGAGAGTATGATAGTGCCACCATTTTATTTACTCCATTGCTCTAGAATAGTAACCGAGCATTTCAGTCATCGCTTATTTCCGCAAATGTAGGTCTTTCTACGGATAGTGTGTGCAATGTAAGTGCGGTGCATCTCTTGCTACTTTTCTTTTATCTATGAAGTTTGCGCTTCCAGTAGTCTCCATATACCAATTTGATTTTCAGATGACGTTCAGTATTGTTTTATGGTTTTCTATTTCTTTGGAATGTGAAATATAGCTTAACTAATGCTACGTTAGTTTCGTAATTAATTTACTACAGTTGCACCAGCGCCAATGAATCATAAACTAAAAAACATTTACTATGAATGTGAACAAAAATATTGATGTTAGTTCACAAGATTAAGTGTGAAACTAACTTCTCTAAAAGTTTTGTGGCTTAGCCTCCCTGAATGATATGCTGAAATGATTTGACTGCACCATGTTGCTTTTTTACTTCATGGTTTGTGTGTGTGTACATGCGTGTGTAGGGAGAGAAATAATGAGTGTAGAACCCCACATTTTTATGTTCCCTGCATTAACGTTTTCCAGTTTTTTTCACGGTTTTTCCCAGGTCCCATTTAGACCACCCGCAAGTAAACATACCTTTTAATCTATTTTAACATTTTCCTTTTCCTACACTTTACAACATCGTACACCATTCACCATTTTTGTATTGCCCCTTAAAGGGTGTAAAATAGGGGTTTTTGTGTATATCATATTATGTTTCTTTTAAATTTACAGGTCATTTGCATACTTGCCAACATGTACAATTTACCTGTAAAGTGTACGAGAAATCGTACTGTCGTACGGTCTTGTGTGGTATTTTACTGGTTTTCGGAAGTCCTGGCAAATTCAGACTTGTTGCAGAGTTGTTTTCATTACAGCACACATGCCAAAGTGAGATAAAAGCTTAACAATGAGGCCTCGTCATGTTTCCTGATTGGCTGTTACTAGCCAATCAGACACCTTGTACCATTCTTTGTTTGTACTCACCAGTGCTGGCTTAATGTGTTCTATTCTGGCATGGCATCCAATCTTGTGAAACAGTGAAAAGCTGCAAGTTTTGTAAATGGCTTCTGGTACAAGAAACGTTAGTGAAGTTACAGGAGTGTAAATTTTATTTAGAGTGTTTAATATTTGTGTTTGTACATCACTAGAGTTTGTGGTTTAATTAAGATATTTCGTAATGCATGTTTTGTTATTGAGGTTTTGGCTTAAAATCTAAGCCGAATATTTTTTTTGCAATATGAACTGATAAACAAACATTATTTGCAATCTTTTAGAGATGTAAATATGCAATTGTTTTTTTTTTTCATAATAAAGTCTGATAAGCAAAAATACATTCACGTTTTGTATGCTTTGTCGTTGCGATATAAACATTATACCTGGTGGGGAAAACTACATCAGAAATCATGGCAAAACAAATAAATATATATTAGTAATTCAAAATGTTGTGAAGATACCAAAAAAAAATTGAAGTATTATTTTGTGAATAATGCAAATTTGGATAATTCAGATATGAGTGAGCGTTGTTCACAAATTTCCTTGTCGAACTTAAGTTTTGCTGATCATGTGGGGACCTATTTTTTGTGATGTGTTTCCCACGCCAGACGTAGCAAAGAAATATGGTCGCGGCAGAACAAAAACATTTGTGATGGCATCAGATCCTGTATTGTGACTTGCTTACAAAATGCGTATTCTGTAAAATAATTAACAAAAATGTAATTTACTGGTATATATTTTTATCATGAAAAACTAAAAATACCTGACCTTTTTATAAGAATTGGTTGCTAACAGCGTCCCCATACAAAAAAAATATATATTTCACTTGCAAGTTACTGCTAAATAAAATATTGCACATGTAATGTATTGTTCTTCGCTAATTTGTAAATCATATTACATTATCTTAGTTTTGCAAGTATTGCAGTGCAATTATAAAGAGCATTTGTGTAACCTCAATGGTATTGGTGGAGAAAATTTAAATCTACAATTATAAATAGGTTATTTCAACAAAACTAACTTTTACAGCTGAAAATATGAATAAAAACGAACAAGCTATTTAGTAGAATTTTCCTAGGCTGAAATGTCAGATCTGAGGAACATTTTCGAAGTTTTGGGAAAATCTTGAGTGTGTGAAACCTATTTTGTTTCAAAATATTTTTTAATACACTTTAGGTATTTCACGACTTGCCTGCTTATAGTGTTTTGGCACTGTTACACCAGGGAGGTGATTATTAACAACTTTAATAGCACTGTTTGGGGGTGCAGGGTCGCAGAAATCACAGGTCAGCCACAAAAGCACTTGAACTGTTGTGTGCCTACAAAAAAAAAATTGAAAAAGCCTATGAATTCTCAATGTTTTATTTCTTTACTACGGCTGCAATATAAATATACAATACTGTAACATTTCCTTTTGTACTGCATTTTTTCGGATATGCGTGGCAGTTTTTTAAATTATTGCTAAGGGATATTTAGTAGGTTTATAAGAGTAAGAAATGTATACAAAGCATGAAATTGCATTAATTTCGTAACAATCAGGGTGTCCACCCACAGGGAACAGTCGGAGAATTTCATGTGTCGGGGAGTTTTCACCTGGGTCAGGGAAAATCTAAATAATTTGCTACTCTGCAAAAATGGTTAGTTGTGTGAATACAGCATCATGCAATTATAAGCATATGCTATTTAAAATTTCAATTTTAAGTTTGTGAACTGGCAATAATGCATTTGTGCCAAGTAACACACGGCCTATATGTCCAAAATAGTCATTTTTGTGTTTGTAATGGGCACTCATGTGAAGTCAATATATATATACAGAAATATAGATGGGCTGAAAAAAATTCTGGCCCTGCTTGCTTGGTCTGTTGCAGTGTAATTTAATTCTGTTTCACTGATAGCGTATTTGTTTGGCCAGCGGTGGTAATATATGGTATTGGAAGGTTTCGGTCCTGAAAATAGGTCAGGGAAAATGGTAACATTCTGCCTGAAAAACAGGGAATTTCAGTGGACACCCTGAACAATACATAATACATATCATATTTTGACATTTGACTGATAAATAGGTTTTGTGAAATGAGAACATTAATTATAATTGTTACTATATATTACACAAATAAAAATAATATTTTGAAAAAGCGTATATCCTTGATTCCTTGCAATATATTATATATTTAATTTATAATCTAAAATTATTTTTGTTTTACCCAGTGCTGTTGAAGTAATTTGTTAACCCCCACATAACTCGCAAACATTTTTGTTAAATGTTACTGTACAAAACCATTTAAAATTAATGTTATTGTGTGTGTACATTTTGTCAATATTATTTCATAACTTTTTGTTTCACCACTAATGCATTAGTTTTGGAAAATGTAAATTTCATACTAAATATTTTTTTAAATGCTTTAAACCAGCAGGCAGTCCGGAGTTAACGTGACACTGTTTTTATGCATCAAAAATTTTTCGTGTTATTATGTTTCTTGTAAAGGAAGTGTTTATTTCAGTTTGTGATGTTTGCTAATATAAGGAAAATTATATTTGAATGACATCTAGAAGACTTACCTTTGCATGTGGCTTAACAGTGTCAACACAGGTGTTGAATTTGCAAGGTTTTTCTGAAAGTATCCATCTATGTGCTTAATTTATACTGCTGAAATGTTAAAAATATTAATCTAACAACAGTTTTGTTTCATACCACAATCCAAAATTTTAGATGGATAAATGCGGGAAGTTATTTGTTCCTGGCTGGCGACACATTTTTTAACATTGCAATTGTGTTGAATCGGGATTGGCCTCTATTTTTGTAAATACAGTAGCACGTAAAATTTTTGCTGTTTTTATTCCCACTGTTTCTCTAGTATTTTATAGAAATGGCAAAGTAAATAGTCACACATGAATAAGTAAGCATATTAACCCTGCTACGATTGATCGAGATATCTGTGTGTTACAGTGCGTGATTGTGCTGTGATCGAGATAACTTTATTCAGTCTTGGTGATTCTGTTGTGGCTGGCGAGTATACTCATGCTCATTTCTTTCGCTGTAGAAGTAAGTGCTATCTGTTGTAGCGTCGTGGAACTTAGTCTTCAGTTTCTCTCTCTCCCAACAGTGTGCACATACAGCTTCTTTTGAACAAGGCATGGATTATTATTTTACCGCATCTGTTCAGTTCAAAACAATGACGACCAAAAGACACGCAGATGTTTTGCAACCAGACTAACGTATTTCAACTTAGTAGACTCTTTAACATTTCAAGCTTCAAAAGTGAAGAAGACTGCACGACAGCCAAATCAAGTGATAGTAATGAAAGTGTAGAAAATAAAAATAAAAGTGCGAAAAAAATCGATTTCGTATGCCTAGCATCAACGAAGTAAGAAACATTTGTTTTGTGTTTTTTTTCCCTTCATTTTTTAATAATTTCTTTCAGCCAAACCCACAGAACTTGAATTTTTTTTAGTTTCTTACAAATGACTGTAAATACAGTGGCTGTGGAAACAAACAAGTACATGCACAGATTGTAAACAACACAGAACTTTTCGCACCTTAGAAAATTGATTGCTACTAACTACGTTTTCATTGCCATCAATCACAATGCTAATGGTAAGAAATAAACATTTTTCCATGGCGGAATATTGGTCAGCAGATTCAGTGATGCATGCTCCAATAATTTCTCAAATGTCACGGTACAGATACATTTCACTTGTGAGCATGCTTCATTTCTTTGATAATGAGCAGCCAATTTCACTTGTGAGCATGGTTCATTTCTTTGATAATGAGCAGCCAGCAGGTGACACGCTAAAAAAATTAGACCTGTTGTTGATTTTTTGAAGAAATGTTTTGCAAGTAATTTTGTATCTTTGCAAAATGTATGTATTGATGAAAAGCCTTATGCTGTTAAAGGGCAGATTAGTGTTCAAACAATACATAAAATAGAAATGCCATCATTTTGTGTGGTGTTGAGACAGGCTATGTTGTTTATTTAATTTTTTATTGTGGAACTCAAATGTTGATAATCCATAAAACATTTGTACATCTGGAGCAGTTGTGTTAAAACTTATGTTACTGCACCACAATAAAGGCCACTCACTCACTTTTCATTGATAACTGGTACACAAGCCCACAGATACTTTGTTTCTTGTATCCAGATAAGACAAATGCATCCGATACTCTAAAAAAGAACAAAAAGGAAATTTGAGATCTGTCAAAAAAAAATTGGCCAAGGGAATAACTGCATCAAAAAGCACACACAATCTGATAGCAGTGAAGTGGCATGACAGATATGACGTTTATATGTTTACAGCATGGCAGAAACTGGGAAAACCCATCACAAGGTAGGTAAACAATTTGCAAACCCCTCTTGCATTATTGATTACGATAACATGGGGGCGGGTGATAGAAGTGACCTGCTGCTTAGTTAATCAGCATGTGTAAAAAGCAATGAAATGGTTAAAAAAAAATTTCTTCCGTTTAGTTGACATAATCCTTCTGAACGCACATGGGCAACACATTTCATTAGCTGATTTATGTCTGATACATCAGTTACTTGAGAAATATAAACACACTCATCTCGTCAGCGTTGTAGAGAATTGTCCATTACAGACATGCCTCTGCGCCTTTCCCAGCCTTGTCCCACCAACAGGAAAGAACAACCACCCCCCAAAACATCGCCATGTTTGCAATAACACAAAAAGTAAAGAAGAGACCAGAATTTCGCTACATGTGGTATTTGTGCGGAGTTGCACTTTGTGTTGTGCCATTTTTCAATGATTAAGGCCCCCCGTCTACCTGGAACTTTTTCCCACATTTAGGCCAAGAAGCGCGGGAGCGATAAGGGCGACACTGTCATGTGCATCAAGTACGCCATTGCCGCTAAGCGCAGGGCTCTGAACTGGCGTGCAGTGTTCTCGTCGTGCTGCGTGTACCTATGGGACTTTCAGCGCTGACCATATTATTTTATTAGTGGGAAGTCTTTAGGAAGGTTCAGTGCAGGCCCCTATAGTAGTTTTGTATGGATCTGATGCGTGCATTTTGAGCTACAGCGCCTTGGAAAGGCAGTTTTTATCGGTTTTGGAGTACTCTGAATTGATGTTTCTAACGTACGTGATATTTTGAAAGTACTTAACAGCTCTCGTCTGAAGTGTGTGTTCTTTTCGTAGATCAGCACGTTGGACGCACGCTTAATAGTTTCGTTGAAAAACGTGTATTTGGAACACTCTGCAACGCAGTTCAAGCGCCAGGTAGACGGGCGCCTTAACACACACACAAAAGCTGTAGACATAAAAATGTAAAAGTGAGCGATACTAAAGTGTAAATTATTTCAATGGTGTACCTATAAAAATAAACAATATTTGGCAAGTAACATAGATAAATCAAATCTAATTATATTAAAGTATATTTAGTTAAACTACCTCATGTCAGCACTGGGGGTTATGAGATGCTAGTTAAGTACTGAGCAATTAAAGGGTTAAAATGAGTTGCTCAAAATTGAAGAAAAAAAATTGAATTTTGAAACTTTGAGTATTGCAAATTTAATGTTATGTTGCAGTGAATTTTACTTGCGTTAGGTCCACGGTGGCTGAGGGGTTAGACTGCTCGCCTCGCACCAAAGCAAACAGAGTTTAATTCCCAACCGGGTTACCCCCCGGATTTTTGCAAGCGGGAATTGTGCTGGACGATGCCTCTGGTCGGCGGGTTTTCTCAGGGTTCTCCTGTTTCCCCTGCCCTTGCATTTTGGCACTGCTCTATTCTCACCTCATTTCACCCTCATCGACTAAAGATCTTAAGAGCCATCCAAATCTCCCAACTCAGCTTTACTTGCGTTCTATTACATTTTTTAAAGAATGTGTAAGTTGTAGGTAGAGTTAAGTAAGATGGTCAAGGACTAACACACATTTAACAAGATGTTGCTGCATTGTGGCCGGTGAGGGTAGCAGAGTAGTGTGTGTGGAGCAACAGAGGGGTGACTGCTGTGTTGGTAGCAGTGAGGTGTCTGTTGAAGGCCATGGAGCATCTGCAAGCGTTCATAGCTGACTGTGACCGCCGCACGGAGATGGCCAAGCAGCGGCTGGCGGAGACTCAGGAGGAGCTGTCCGCAGAGGTGGCCCAGAAGGCCAACAAGGTGCACGAGCTCGCAGAACAGATTGGCAAGAAGCTGGCTCGTGCTGAGCAGCAGGGCGCTGAGGGCTTTGTGGAGGAGAGCATGAAGCTCATGGAGGAGGTGGGTCTTTTCTTATTTCCTAGCTCATCCTCAGCCTCTCCTGTCTTTTCTTTTAGTGTCCAACAGTCATGTTACTTCCCTGTATGGTCAGTTATCTGTATTAAAATAAGTGCATATTATTATACTCACATGCATTCTTTACTTTTGTTAACAGGTTTTTGGATTACCTGTGCAACTCTTTGTAGTGCTTTTTGGGGGTTAGTATGGGCATATTGTAATATCCTGTTGACAACCTAAAACAATATACCGGTATTGGAAGACTTGCAAATCATTTTTTTATTCCTTCGAACGAATGAGCATGTGTTTTGCCATGTATGCATTTTACAGGAAACTTTGAGTACAGTAGAACGCCGATTAGACAAAATTTCACGGTTCCTAAAAATCTTTACTCTATTTTGCTGGATTCATTAAATCCAAATTTATTGATTTTAACACTTAGTAGTTATTATGAAAACATGTTAAGACAGTGTTTTGTCATCTGTGGTGCAAAATAACACTTTTATTTTAAGTAAATATTAACATAATTCACTAGGCATTTGTTACTGCAAAGGAAATGGTACCACACCGGACCATAAACAATCTGTAGTTGACGAGAGAAAAAGTTGAAACCATGTGCGCCACTTTTGAGTGTGAAATCTATTTCAAAATGTCTTTTTGTACAAAAATTCAGGGTGTTCACTTACAGGGAATTTTCACTGGGGTTAGGGTAAATGTTACTCTGCAAAAACTGTTAATTGCGTGAATACAGGATAATTTATATTACATAGTGCAGTTCATGCACTCGGTCGAAAGACCGGTGGTGCGAAGCTACCAACCGTGGGATTATGCCTGAACGCCTCTAAGGCAGTATCCCATTGGTAACTTTTCTGACACCTCTTGCTGAAAACTCCTCAAGCCAAAAGGATTGATAGGCAGTGCTTTTGTGGTCCCTACACATACCGAGTGTCTGGGTCAAGCCAGCTTTTGCCCTTTTGCTCCACGCGAGGTTTCTGTCCTCGCTGAGCTGGTCTGGTCTTAAGACACCTGCATTATCATTTGACAGATGTACCGCTCCAGTCAAACTCCCCCAGTCAAACTCCCTGCCTGGCAGTGTCCTTGGATTGGTTCATCCTTGGGTACATGCAACCAGAGCACACGCCAAAACACCACAAGGACGAAGGATGGCCTCAAGTTCCCTTGAACGCTTGGTACCAGAAAAACCTTTGAGGAGGGGTATGAGAAGCTGAAGTTCTACTTCCAGATACCAATCATCTAGCCTTCCGCTACATTTGGCTTCAATATTTCCAACTGCCTAATGCTTTGTTTACATTCTTCAGCTGTCCTAACGATGCTGGCATATTTCAAAGGGCTTACCATAATAAATTTTCACAATTTTTGCAAGAATTTGGGTCAGTTTATGACTTAAGTGTCTGTACTGATAATGATTTGATTGGTGTTAATTCTTGATATAGAGCATTATACAAATTTAACCTTAACTTTTAACTCCTGGGTAGGTGAGGGAAGAACTGTATAGATGTTAAGTTACTTTGATGATTGACCTTAACAAAAATAAAAATTAAAAAAGACAAGTATCTAGTACAACAAACAAGTGGAAATTGGAGCACACAACTCGTGTTCCTTATTTTGTTATGAAACTTGTGACGACTAATGAGATGGAGGCTAACGTTGTCAATGGTTGCATAGCAATTGTGTATCCACATAAATACTGGATTTTTATTTCCCTCATAATTTTTTCAGAATGCATTGTTTTTAAGATGTTTTTTTTTTCCTTGGCTGGCTTTTAGCACTATTGAGAAATTTATTTGTGGTAAATATTAAATTCACTGAAATGTCTAACCATGTTAAGTAAATATATTTCAAACACCTAGAGGACAGCTACAAAGTTGTGATGTATAAACAGACATGGTCTTTAAATAATTATAACATATTTACGTCATTCACAACTAAAACATCTCAAATTCACCTTCACATACGTAACCTAAGGATACCGGAACGGTCTTTTCATTATAATTTCTCTTCATCCACCAACAAAGTGACACACGTTGAAATATCTTTACACATGAAGTAAAAAACACATTGATTGCAACTTTGTCACCTAACTAGGTAGGTTGAAAGTACGTATATGAACTGTATTTGATAACTGCAAGTATTTTTTGCCTGAAGGGGAAAAAAACACTAGAGATAAAGAAGCAATTATTCACACACACACACACACACACATTATATATATATACACACACACACATTTATTATCCAAGCTAAATGTGGATGGAGGGTGGAAGGGGAAAGAGACTGGAGGAGGAAGGGTGAGCGAGTGAATAGATTTGGGTGGCTCTTTAACATCGAGGTTTTGAGAACCGACGAGGGTGAAGCGAGGTGAGCATGGAGCAGCACCAGAATGCAAGGGTGGGGGAAATTGGAGATTCCTGAGAAAACCTGCAGCATCGTCTAGCACAATTCCCAACTTCGAAAATCCGGGAGCAACCTCACCGGGAATCGAACCCAGCTCACCTAGGTGGGGAACAGTGAAAGTTCTTAAAAATTTTTAAAATTTGACTATGTAATACAATTTTTTTTAAAAGGGTAAACCAAAAAAGTTAAAATAACTCTATTGACTGGCTATTTATACAGAAAATCTATTTTGCTATAGTTGTCTTTTGTTTTTTTGTGATATGTCCTTACAGCTGTAATATGTAATGTTCTGGTGCATATAACATTTTATTTTATAGGTGCCTTTAAAATTGTTATAACAGTAGTTTACTCTATTGTGTGTTGCAGATAGAAGATCTGCGGAAGAAGAAAGTGGCGGCAGAGAGTGAATATCGCAACTCAATGCCTGCCAGCAGTTACCAACAGCAGAAACTGCGTGTGTGTGAGGTGTGCTCGGCTTATTTGGGCATCCATGACAACGATCGCCGACTTGCCGACCACTTTGGAGGCAAGCTGCATCTCGGCTTTATCAAGATAAGGGAGAAGCTTGCAGAGCTAGAGGTACTGTCGTAAATTGTCATTAATGTTTGTAAATTATAAAGAGCGCATATTATTTGTCTTAATTTTACAGTACCTCAGGACATGTGCAAAATAGTGTTAACAGATAAATGCAATAACATTTGAAGAAATTGTTTTGTCTATTAATGTTTGGTATTTTATCAAGCAAAATGTTAAAACTGGCAATGTTTAAATGCCTATAAAATATCTTGACTAATAATTTAACATTTTTCTAACATTTCCTGAGGTCGGCTTATTTTTGCTTTGGCATTTGTAAACAGTACCATCATTCTTATATTTCTCCCTTTTGTTTTTCTTTGTGGAAATTGGTATTTGGAAATACAAAAAAAAACAATAATTCCCTTCTACGTTGAAGACACGGGTTTGACTAATCCCACAAAAATATGGTATCATTTTATTACAATTTTCCGTATTTTCAAGCTTACAGCGCACGTTCCCACCCAAAATCATATTGTGCATTATATGGTAAACTTCCTTAGTTGGTGAATCAGGCCCATTAGATGCAGAAAATTTATCGGTACCCAAACATGTTGCCATGAATAAATGGCTTCTCTGTGAAATACCTGTAGTCTCTTTCTAAATGTATAAATAAAATGTCCAGTCCCATTAACTGACCATGTGATAAAAAGAAATTTAGCAATTTGTGCCAGCCATGTTGTGCAAATTTCAGTAGTAAATGGAATCAAATACATTGTCACCTCCAATAGTATCCATAACAGTATATTGATACAGTAGCAGCAGGATGTCTGTGTCTGCTGTTTAGAGTTTTGGGCGCTTGAGGGCAATTTATTGCAGACCAAATAATCATTTTTACAATAAAGGTAATTTTAGTGTTCCGAAGGTAATCTGTGTTCATATCTGCTGTTAAATGATTAATTTTAACAGAACATGCCTACCTTTTAAAGTATTGTTTGGTTTATGAATAAATAGACATGCCTCTTTTCTTTCTTCAGCTTTGATAGAATAATTTGAGTAGGTTTTTTGCTTTTTTTAAAAAGATTTTCTGATTTTTAAAATGCAGTACAATATCACAAACTATAGTTATAGTTAATTGCCTGGGATGGGGTATGTACGGCTAGTGAGTCTGCTGTTGAAAGAAGTTGAAAGGTGGTGGATGGCACAGGAGCTACAGCTTTGGACGAACCGGTTTGTTGTGGAGGTTAGGTGGTCTTTTGAAGACCAATCTGGTTGGTTTGGAGAGCAGATCTTGTGTTTGTGGTGAAGAAGCCAGAATTTTGTATCCATAGTGGGAATGTTTGAGCATTCCTTGACAGGAAGCCATCTCAAATATCTGAACCCAAACCAAGGTCAACAACTCTGATATAACCCTGGTGGTTCAATATTATGAAGGCCTGCGAAAATTGTGAAAGATTTTAATTCCTGTCTCAAGTGGCCACTTGCTTTAAATTTCAAGTTCATTAAAACGTTTAATCCATAATTATTAGAGCTGGACAGTTAATAATTGTGATAACTAATCATTTTTATGAATATTTGGCATTTGATGTGGTGGAAATAAACTTTATATCATTAGATCCAAGAGAGATTGTTAACATTGGTATGTTATTGGATAATTGTTTATAAATGTGATGAAAAACCATTACGGAAATAGGATACATGTAGGGATGGGTCGGTTTGGTTCTTCGGTTCCAATTTACACCGGTTCTTGAGGTTTGACTCAGAACCGGTTTTAGGTTAACAACAATTACTCGGTTCTTGGTTCTACACAGCAATGGCAAAACTCTGTTGTTACAAAAATAACTATGGTATTTACTCATGTATAGCGCACCCATTTTCCCCAACATAAAGGGAAAAATTTCTGGGGTGCGTGTTTTACACGGAAAAACAATTAAGAAGTGGTATTCTGTAAACTGTTCGGGGATGTTTGGAGGGAAGTGTATGGGAACAGTCTGTTATCTCATCTCTTCATCTCTCGCTCTTACATCAACACTCCTCTTCCTTCTCTCTCTCTTTTTCTCTCAGCCCTCCCCCATAAACAACACTGCTAGCCGATTGACACAGCCTTCTTTGTTTGGCAGGATGGCCGACAGGAGTAAAAGATTAAGAAGAGACTTTTTTATTAGAGGTGTCACATTCCAGCACAAAAAAAACCGAGTGCATCACTGCATAAAAGACAAAAAAAAAAAGGTCGACCTAGTCACCATAAACGAAGCAAAAAAAGATAAGGAATCCCCCCGCCCACCGCCCACCGCAGCTGTTGACATTCTTTTAACGAACCTTTGTAGGTTACCTATCATACAGCACAGCACAATGTTTTGGTTTTAAGGCCACGAGTTATTTAATTGAAGTATTTTCCAAACATATCACAATCACCACATTTTAATGTAAAAAAAGAATCATTTTTTTACATATTTACTAACCTTAAATAAATTTTATACAACAAGTTTATCTGTATACATTAAAATTATCTTCACACTTTGTTATTGTTCAATTCTTCCATAGGTTAAATAAAACATTTAATGCATTTTACCTGCATTGGTTTAATAAAGTTGCAAGCAAAAGGCAAGTATTCAAAAT
>NQII01000830.1:63910-168597 GCA_002778355.1 Clitarchus hookeri | reverse complement strand
GCGCTATACATGAGTAAATACCATAGTTATTTTTGTAACAACAGAGTTTTGCCATTGCTGTGTAGAACCAAGAACCGAGTAATTGTTGTTAACCTAAAACCGGTTCCGAGTCAAACCTCAAGAACCGGTATAAATTGGAACCGACCCATCCCTACTCAAGACCAAAATGTATCTGTTCTTCCCTGTAATGTTAATGCATGCACATTATTATCACAGTTGTCGCATTGTATTTCTTTTCTAATTTTGCATCTCTAAATAAAAATTACTATTAATGCTCCAGTCACACACGTGTATGTGTGTGTAATGTAAAATTATAAATAAAAAAAATTGTGGAGGGTTTGCTTGTGCTGCAGAAAACAGTGGAGGAGCGACGGCAGCAGAAAAAGCAAGACACACGGGACAGAGAGCGGGAACGTGAGAAGGAGAGGGAACGGGAGCGAGAGGACCGTGAACGCAGCCGTCTGCGTGACAGGGAGAAAGTGATGAGTGGCTCCAGCCGTGATGACCGGGAGCGTGAACGCCCACGCAGGCGGAGTGGCAGCCGTGGGCAAAGCAGTAAGAGGTCTCGCTCCCGCAGCAAGTCACATAGCTCCAGGTACACAGGAGCATCTCCATATTTCCACTTCTGGCTGTTACTGTAATAATTTTACTGGACAAGAGTGTTTTATTATTCACCACTCTATATGTAACATTTAAGCAAATCTAGTGGTTGACCTTGAATTCTTAGATAATTAAATGGTGATCCTCTATTTATTGGCAGGAAAATGTAGTGAAACATTGTGGTAAGGAGGGTGGTTGTGACGTAGGTCGCACAGATCTCGCAGTGGCAGTCGCGGCAGGCAGTCACGCACCCAGCGCTCGAGGTCAGGTGACAGGCGCAGGGATCGCTCCCGAGATGCCAAGAAGGAGAGGTGAGCACTGGGGACTTCAATCACATCACACTGTCAACGTTTATCTCATTGTACATGTCTCCTCCTTTAGGTATAGAAACCTTTTGTAATATATGTGTGTCTTTGGGAATTATCAGCTTATGTGACTGATTAGTATTGTATTGTATGTGCTTACATTTATTGGTGTCATAATAAAAACCTTTTAAACCAGCTGTGCTGTATTTTTGTTAAGTTATTTTACTTGGAGTGAAAATTAATGAATGTGTGTAACAAGTGGACAATTGCATATTGTTATGAGTTCGGTGAAACAATCTCTGATTGGTAAGAGCGGTGTCTCAAAAATTTGAACTGCAGATGGACAGGAAGTGCAATTTAGCAGAATTTCATAAATGTTCTATTTAGAGGTGAAACAATACGGTTTTAGAAAAATTACATTTTTTCAGGTTTCAAAAAATTAAACTTTATTTTTAAAACATTTAGTTAAAGAAAATTTTAATTGTCTTGGTTTTTATTGTTTTAGTGATAGGCCAAACTATTAAGATAAAAAAAATCTAGGAACCACTTACTGGTTAGTAATTAAGCATATTTTTAAGACAAAAATAATCTAAATTGATGTAAAAAAAATGTGTAACATGTGATGCACATGTGAATTATGCATATAATGTATTTGTAGTATTCAACCTTCCTTTGTTTTCCACAATACTAAATGGTAAGAGGTCTGTGCAAATAATTTTTCTAATGAGACTACAGTGATACCTCGTTGCGTGTTCCCATTTATGTTGATTTCCCGTATCTGCCAATTTTTTTTTTTTGGATGTTCCCAACAAATATCCTATATAAACAATGTTAAAACAAACCCGCATGCTACGCCCTTAAATCATTAATTTACCCGCATCCCTCAATCAGATATTCTGTCCAAAAACCAAAATATGTTCGGAACTATTGTTTATCTGTGAAAAAACTATCTTAAAACTGGTACTACCAAAATTCAGTAGTGCCAAAGCAGGTAAACACAATCCCTAATCTCAAATGCTAGTATACACAACTAGTTGTTGTGAAAGGTTGCAATTGTTAACAGCCACGTAATTTATTTTTGATAATCTAATCACTATTTGTTTTAAATTACGTCGAAAAACAGGTAAAATAATAATTGCAGGAGTTTCTTTGTTTCAAGTCAGCAAACTAATATTCGCGCAAATAAAACTTATGTTTAATGGATGTAGTACGGACAAAAACCAAACATTAATAATGGATGGAACGGATTTGAACTTTACTCTTGCTCCACAAAGGAAACGTAATAATTTTTAGGTCAGTACGGTAAATAACCATCTAAATTACAAGCGTTAAAGGGAAACTGTATGTTTTCACAGATTAATTCTGTTAAGATAAAATTATGCTAGTAACTTTTTTTTAAGAGTAATGCAGTTATATCAACTTAGAAGACTTTGCGTTTAATTTGGCAAAATTAAAAAATATTTAGCAGGCAACAGAATTTTTAGCGGAGTAAAATATAATTTTTAAAAAAATCAAGATTTTTACATGTCAAACTTACAAAACTGTTAAATTTGACTCCAAAGAAGAGTAAAAAATATAGTGCAGCATTATTATTATGAAACTATGTACTTTATTACTGTACTTAAATTTTAATATTTTTTAGCACGTTTGTATTTTAAGTCGTGTTTAATAAATTTTCTTTGATTTTTGCTACCTTTTTTACATTTGGCAGAAATTTTGTGAATTTTATGTAAACATTCAGCAGATTTCAATATTTTATAATACAATACTTATATTGAATGATTGAGATATGTTTTTTCATCCAGTATTTAAAATATGCCCACTGTTCATTACAGGCAATCAACTCAGTATACGCAAGGATGAAAAAAAAAATTTTTTAGGTTAGATTTTACTTTTTTAGGAGAGTGGCCAGTATGCAGAGTTTTCAGTAGGTCCTATGGAAAACTGATAATAGAGGTTCCACTGTATTTATTTTCACAGTGCGGTCATGTGATGAAGGATAAGGTTTACTTTTTTCCATATATTCATATACGTTATGAAATTTTGGTTTAGACCTGTTTACATCAGGGCTAGATGAACATGTAGCCACACTATCATTATCCAAAATTTGTGAAGTACTCGCAATTATGGCATGGTTATACACGTTTTATCTGTCAGAAAGTTGTACAACAGGCCTCCAAGGACACTGTTGAAATTAAAAGCTTCCACTTCAAAGGGTGCGTACACTCAAGGTGCCGTTTTAAGTTTGTGGCAATACGACCTCGATGATGTACCGCCGCTCGAAACCAAACATTTGTAAATATTGCAAACAGTCTTGCAATCTTGTGTATTACTTCGGGTAAAAAAATTTCACAAGTCACTTTTTCTTCCAGCCATATTTTTTGTTTTTTGCTGGCACATGCAAATAATTTCACCACGTTTGTTCCCTAACCTAAACCGTCATATTACTACAGCAACAGCAAAAAAAAGACACTGTCGGATTGGCGCCATTAGGCGACAGTAATGTGCAGCATGTAACCAAGGTTACATAATTTTTTTTATGCGTTGCAGTGTTCGCGGTTGGACATGAAACTACTAAGACAAAATATTTATGGAGGTAATCTTAAATATTGATTACTGTTAATATTAAATGTGTGTTAAACTGATTAAATGTTAAATTTTGTTCAAGCGGCAAGCTTGCCTACAGAGATACATGCAAATGGTGGCTACTATTGTTTTGTTGTATATACATTTTGTAAACAATCGTGCAAAACATGCCTAATTTTGCTTTAGACAAACACAGCCAGTTCGGTATTTTAGTAAAAACCAACTTAAAAATAGTTATTTTAATAAAACCAAATAGTGTGCTAATCCACTCCAATTATGGTAAGATGGCAACAGCATTGTCTTAAATTCTTAGTGCAAAATATCTGTTATAATATTGGCGATTTAAACATGAATTGCGAACAATTCAGATAATAACGATATCTGCCAGTTTCGATATATTGGTACCGGTATCGGCTCAGCCCTAGTTCTGTTTTGGACTGTCCACAGGCTGGCAACTGGGTTAGAATCTTATGTCTAGCGTATAACATTACATATGTGTATATAAATGAGATGAATATACATAATTATGTATAGATAAATTTAAAACTATTTTATATCCGTTATATATATATATATATATATATATATATATATATATAATATATACATATGCCTGTTAGCATAACAAATGGTATATTACGCAGGTGAGTTGGCATCTCTGCGACAAACTTTGTGAGAGTTCCGTGCAAACTATCAGTTAGAAAATGTGATTAATGCCAGGAGACACTTGGGAAGACAGGGTTGAAATAACGAACTTTATTTAATTACACGGAACTCGTGATATTAAGGGATGATTTTCTCAAACAATGAAATATCTTCAGCACGCAAATACCATTGTTGACTTACCGCATTCCCTACATGGTAAAATGGGGGTTGCCACCCCTTTGAACAATATCATTACAATTGCAATACGTTAAATACAGTGGAACCGCGTTATAACGATAGTCGACAATCTCAAAATAAATCATCCCTATAGCGAGTTGTCATTAAAAACAAAAACAACTTGCGGGGCGCTGTAAATTTTATTTGTATTTGCCCTTGTAGTAGATCCTGTGTTTAAAGAATGTCGTAAACTACGCGTGTACAGTGACAAGTTAATACAAAAAAAATCTACGTCTGACAGCGGCATTATGTAACGACCAGCAGACGCATTAACGACCAGCAGACGCATGCAACGTGGCTTCCTCCTCCATTCTTCTTCCCCTCCCCCAAATTTTCGGGTTGCGGGAGGGAGTTAGTTGCCTACCAATCGACGTGCTACTTCACTCCTTGTCTCTCTCTCTTTCGCCTACTACCTCTTCTCCTTAGTGAGGGATTTACTGATATTTCATTTTTTGGAACCTTACTGAACAACATTCTCCACGACTAATCTCCAAGCTGTACCGAAGTGCAGAGTAGAGTTAAGGAAGGTTTTGTTGGTGTGGAGTATGTTAGTTTGACTTCCAATTTGTAGTCCAAACATGCGTGTGATTATTTTATTTCACTCGCTGCTCATTTTGTGGACAACAATTTTGATTATTGTGCCGATCATGAGCAAAACACTGCAGATAGCATAGCCACAATACTGAAAGAATCCGTGGAATTGTGGGAATTAAATGGCAAAGTCGCAGATAAATGGTGTTGCTCAAGCAAATTATCGCCATGTTCCGTGTACTGCTCTCACATTAAAGCTAGTCATCAAAGAAACTTTCTCCAGTCAACAAAATATTTCAGATACCTGTGCAAAAGCCCGACGAGAATAGTAGCACATTTCAAACACTCAACCAGTTCATCCTAACTAGTGAAAAATTTCCAGGAAAACCACAACGTTCCTATTTTTCTCATTCAAGATGAACCCTCACGGGACAGTGCCCATCTCGTGGAGCAGACACAAGCACCCACACAGAGTTGACATCAAGCAAATGGTCTCTTTTTGGAACACTGAGTTTTTATATAGCTACTCTTAATATCAGTAGTGGAAAAGTAACTGCTGAAGTCATCCCAACAGTATATGGTCTTGGATCTGAATTAACTACTCTGACTGAACAGCAGCATTCAGGATTGAAAGGTGTTCAGAGGGAAATTACACATTCATTATGCTCTCGTCTCGGAAGCATTGAGACTAACAATGTGTTTGCGATTGCAACATTATTGGACCCCAGGTTTAAGAAAACTGTTAATGCAGAACCTCATGCATGTGCTTCGGCAACCTAACACTTAATTGAAGAGATTAGAGAATACCAATGTACACCACCTGCAAATACTTCCTGCTGCATATCTACAGATGAGGAACATGACTTAAAAGATTGAAAGGGATGCTTTCAATCTACTCTACCGAAAGACAGTGTCCACAGAACGTTTTCTGTGGCCCAACAAAATTCCTATGTAAATATTGCTTTTAAAAAGTCAGTTTTTTCCCAAACTCAAAATTTAATTTTTACCGCATTGATTGAACAACAAAGTATTTACTACTGTACTCACCAAGGTATACGAAGTGTGTATATAGTACATTAGGTACACATAATACCAATAGATAATGCAAATAAAATAAATTTTCAACACACTTTGTTTTTGCTTACATCTCACTGCCCTGCATTTAGTCCTATTTATGTAATTTACCACATCCAAAACAACCTGTTGTTTATTTTGTCATGATGCACTTAACTTGTAATTTGTAACAAAAAATAATAATAGTAGTCTTGACTGCACATGTATTTAGAGAGCACGGAATATTGGAAAAATGTGGGAATACAGTGAAATATGTACTGCAGAATTTTATTAGACATTCAACAAACAATAGCAATGTTTAGAGCGGCAGCCATGTTGGTAATGACTAGTAACAAGAAACAGCAGTGCCATATTTTCAAGCTATTAATTCGCGATGTGACGTTGCCAACAACACTCAAGTTTTTCACTTGAATATTTTTTCATGAAAATTATGAATGCATTACGTGTAAATGTAACACTAATAAATATGCCCGGAAAGTTAGACAAAGGCAACGCAAAATTAAGGAAACCCTACTCACTGCACTTTATCAATCACAATATTCAAGAAATTTTTATTTCTTAGTTAGTAACTGCGACCATTGTTAGTTGCTGTATGGATAATACTTCTACTCCGTCGGCAGCTATTTATGTGCACATGGTTTCAAAAGAGGAGTATAAATACGTTTTTTTTTTATTAAGTTTGAGTGTGAAGGGCTGGCACTGTGAACAGGTGTTACTTTCCCATTCTGTTCAAGCGTAAACAAATATAGCTCTTAAATTTTTATTCCTAATGGTGTATTCTGTTGAACAGCATGCTCGATCTCCTTGTTTTTCAAGATAGTAAACTGCGTTGATTCTGGAAAGTTATAGTTTCTGCTCATTTCACTTCAACCTACATTACCGTCCATGCACTCGCATATGATTTTGAACTTTGTTGCAATGTCAGGTGTTTTTCTTTTATTAGCACACACCATAATTTAAACAGAACTAAGGTTTACAAAAACCGGCACACACAAAGCTACGCTCACGATTTAAATCCGCTGAACATAAGATGCAAAAAAACACATGAACTATCATGAACACTGTAGCATTGTCTAGCAACTGTTAGACGTAATCATGCTTTTCCCCTGGTACGTGGCGATGTGATGACCTTGCAAGCGGCAAAGAAGTCTTAATCTCTCCTCACCCTCTCAACTAATCGTGTGCGAGCAGTACGTTCGAAATTTTCCTTACATTTAGGGTCGGATTATGGTATTTTGAGATGTTTTATTTTAATCAGTTGAGGTGAAAGGTTTTTTAGTGTATTATTTATAGTAATACTTTTTTTTTTACATTCTCATTTTTATTGTGTTTATTAGCTAAACTTTATTCACAGATAATGTACAGATCTCATTATACTCAAAATTAAGTATAATGAGGTCAGAAATTGTATTATGTCGATGTACATGTCAGAACCCATATCTACTGAAACCCTCTTACGTACAGAAATTTTGACAGTCCCCTGAAAAACAGTACATAGGGAGTATACTGTATTCTATCCCTTGGCCAGTTTTGGTCCCTTCAGGTTTGTAATTTTTATTTAGAACATGTGCAACTGTATTTGTAGGATCTAAAATTAATTGAATAAAAAATGCCTGTGAATAAAGTGATGTTTTCATATTTGCCTAATTACAGTATTCATGGTTGCAACTCATCTGGAAAACAGGGGAATTCTTTGATATGCCAGTTATATTTGACAGGTCTATCAATCTTGCACAATTACCAAAATCATATAAAATTGTTTTAATGATTGTGGATAAAATGCTTAGGCATTTTTCTTTGCAATTTTGTAGATCAGAAAAATATTTTGGAGTAAAAATGTGTTATCTTGCAAAGGCGGCAATCCTTTCAGAAAAAAAATATGTTAGCAAAAGGTAAGGGAAAAAAGTTTATTTTTGTCTGGAAATTAGGGAAATTTTCCAATGGGAAAAAGGTGGCAACCCTGTATAAGTATCATTAGACTGTATGTACAAATATAAAATTAAATGAAAAAATTAATTTTTAAAATTTGAGAACTGAAATTTTTTTTAGCAATATTAATTTAATAAATCATGCATTTAGTCCATCATGCAAGTAAGTATACCACTGATTGGAAAAAATAACTTTTTAAATTGGGTGAAAATGAGGGGTTTTCGATATGGAGTTGATATGAAGCAAATTTGAAGTTCGGCAACTCGCCTGGCTGTTAAATCGACAGACGGGTGGGTGCCACCAGTTCACCTGACTGCAAAATTGAGAAAATAGCACCACCTAGATGTTGACAATAGAAACCAATATCGAGGACTCGGACAGCACCACCTATACCTTTAAAAGTGGAATCCAAGATGACGTGCCGAGCATAGGCGAAAGAGAACGATAGCTCTCCTGGTAGCTAAATCTGTAATTAATTTAATACACTAGCGCTACCAAGGTGTTTAAAATGTTAACAACAGACAAATGAAAACAAAAACATGGTGGGGTGAATGCATTTGACGGAATGATCAATGGTGAGAAGGGGAGGGGAAAGTTAAGGCAATGTGATTGATTGGTGGTGGGTGGAGGGGGTCAAGCAAACTCGAGTAATTAACCAATAAGAAACATTGGTGGAGGTGGAGGCCTACCGACTAAACAGCCAAATAGCAATTGGCGAGGGTCAGTCATCTGCTGGATAGACCTCTGGGAATATAAGTTTTTAAAAATAAACTTTTTATATATTTGTTAAGTAAATTTTTAATTTATTAAAAAAAAATTTGTGGATTTTCTGGGTTCAAAGTCAAAGGGGTTAGTGTCAAAAGTTAATGTTACACACATCTAACATGGCTGATGATGAGATGGCCACTGGCCAACTTAGCAAGGGACAGTTTTGTCTGTAGCTTAGTCGCTCCACCCATAATTGAACCCCAAATCTCCTGTGTGCATGTTTTTTTTTTTCTCTTCAAAAATGTTTAAATAATTTAATAAGTTTTTAAATTTTTTTGTAATTGTTTTTTTTTTTTTTTTTTTTTTGTTCAAGGTCATGGTCACGGGTTAAGGCCAAAGTCACCCAGATCCAACTTTGTGATCAGGTGACGTCATAACATGGCGGCCGGTCTGCACCTTGCGCCTACTTCCCCATCCCCTTATGCCCGACGCATCTTAATTATTCTACTAATGTAACATCACTGACTCTGCATAGCTGTGTCCCGACAGCTATCCCTAAATGCCCAATCACCAGGCAGGCCAGGAAAGGGATAACGCAACCGTCAGTGCCAAGCTACATGTTCTGGTGAGCCAAGGCCAGACTCCCCCAGGGTTCAAACACGTCAGCCAATACGACACCTAAAATCCTTGTTAAGGAGACTCCGTTTACCTAATCTCTAGAGGGATGCTGAGCCAGTGCACAATCACCACATTGCAAACTGGCATCAACTCTGCTGCTATTGGAGTATCAAACTCAAAATGTTTATGGCCATAATGTAAACAGTGTGCAAAAATTCAAATTTTTTTTATCAGTTCCCCAACTAGATGCACCCCTGGATTCTGCATAAAATTTGAAAAATCTCATATTTGTGGGTTTCCATAAAAAATAAATAAAAGACAAATATCAGAGCACAATTAATTTTTACATAAACTAATATGACACAGGTACTTGTAAAAGAAAATATTGGAGACCTGTTATTTCAACCTTTGATAAAAAAAATTCAGGCATNAAAAAAAAAAAAAAAAAAAAAAAAAAAAAAAGCAGTGTACAATGTGACTGAAACATGGATTGTGATGCAAACCTCTACAAATGCAAAAAGTGGGACACTGCATGAAACAAAAGTGGCCATTGTTCTTAAATGAGTTTATATAATACTTCTTTTTAAAACTACCAATATATGTTTCCTCAACAAAAACTACCTTTTTTTTTTTAAACACTCAAGCAATGAGTGCTGGACCACACAAAATGGATTCATTCATTTTCTAGCAAACTAAACAAAATGTCTCGTCAGGTGCAGATTTGTTTAATATAAATATTGTTACAAAGTGGCAAAATTATGGTCTCAGTTTTGTTTTACTATAATTATATTTCTCAGCTGGTAAACACAGACCCTACAATGACAGTGAACTTAAAGAGCTTAAAGATGGATGTACAAAAATATCACTTAGTATTGCATCTATTTCACGTTGATTTCTGGAGGGAAACTAAGAACTGACCAATGCAACACTCTTTGACAGGTGACACACTTTATTTACACCAATGTGTCAGTATGTCTCTTGTCAAAATAGCTGTTGTAACTTAAACATTTAATGTAAACGAGTTTCATAATAAATTATGTAGGAATGACTTAAAATGACATGTTTTGCTCTGTATATATCACTCTTCATCACCCAGGAAGTCATCATCCAGGTTCACATCCTGCAACACACATCATCAATGGATTAGATCAGGTAACATATAGTCAATCTAGAGATTGAGTCAAACTTCAAACAATTGATCAGAGGTAAGCTTCTGCTGTTAAACTCTGCTTGAAATTGAAGCCAAGATTACTGCCACATCAAACTTAGGCTCAGTATTCAACAAGCCTGTTTATTTTGGCTTCTTAACATTTTGTGGTGCTGCTGTTATTTATCTCACAACTTGAAGGAAAGAATCTTCTAAATCACTTTCGTTTACATTTTCATTTGGCAATAAACATGAAGAACAATGGTAACATAATATTGTGGTTACATTTGCGTGCTTTGCAATTGTGCTACCGTAATTGTAAAGACTTTGAATTGATATCTCGAAGTTATTGCATTGTGATTTCTCATTTTTGTGGTTATGGTTGTGCAGTCGACTTTGGCAAATGTACCGTGTAATGTTACAAGACGTGCCAGGTGTGACACAGTCGAACATTAGCTCGCCTAACTCAGTCGGATTTGAACACTAAGACTCAAATTTATAAAATAATCAGACGAGCCAGATATATAGTTCAACTGGATTTAATTATACTTTGCACTTCAATTACAACAGCGGCACAAATAACATGCAGTTCAGATACAGCAGCGGCAAAAAGAAAAATTCTTCCACAACAAAGCAACAGAAAAGAGTGGCAGTATCAATTATCCTTTAGTTGAAAACACTCGAATAGCGAGGATATTAACAAAGGAACATAGGGTAAAATGTAAATAATGGAGCGAATAATCAAAAATTCACTGTATATTATTTTTATTACTAATATATGGCATTATAACACGTTATGCATAGAGACACCTGTTTTTCGTGATACACGAAATATACAGTTTCTCGTGAAAAATAACATGCCTTGTGAAAAAAAAAAAGTGCGAAAAAATACAGTATTTTGGCGTGTATAAATCACACATTCTCACAAGAAATATTTGTCAACATACAGTACAGTTTAATATTTTAACCTAGTTTCTAAAGAAGTAAAAACAAAAAAAAATTAATAGCTTTTCACTTGTGCAATAATTTGTTCACTTGTAAACATGTTGGAGCTCTGCCATAGATGCCTTACATGAGAAAATTTTGCTGCTGTACAAAACAAATATACGTAGTTTGCACGCCGCCAAGTCACAAGTGCGCATTGATAGACGGCATGTTTGTACGGAATTGAGACTTGACAATATTTACAGGAATACAAAAATTTTTAGTGGGCCTATACACGCACCTAGCTTATACACGTCAAAATAGGTACATTTCCTTTGTGAATCCACGTGTTTTTATGCTAATTCGATAAATTGATTCAATATTTAGTCGGGATCGGAAAGTCGACATAATCGATAATCAATGTTTCGAAAGCATCACCGCTGAAGCGATATCGCTATGTTTCAGAAATAAACTGATATTGGTGACAAACTAATTTTGTTTGCATTTCGTCCCTTTTCACTTTTCATAGCATAATTAATGTAATCTTGTTGGTAGCTCTGGTAGAGTACCGTTATAAAAGCTATAAATTACTTGAGCATTTGGATAATTCTAGTGCACCAGTGGCAGCAACTCTCTCCTCACAATGTAGTGACCTGACAAATATGTTTGAATTGCTAAAAGATGGGTTTTTTCCTTCAGAAAACATCAGATGCACTTCCAAAGCTTTCCAAACAAAGTCAGTCACGTTTGACTTCACAGTCAAAATTAGTCAGTGAGAGGAGTCTAAAAATATTAAATGATTTAATTGAATGTGACACTGGTAGGGAATTCATTGAATGTCTTGGTAAACTCTTTGATCCAAAAAATATTCTAAAATTGTCTATAAAAAACCATGAAATATGTGATGCAATAATAAAAGTACCATCTTGTGTGAGTTTCATCTGAGAGTTTGCAACCATATCTGTTGTTCAGGGATTCTGTAGTTAACGTGTTTCAAAATTATCAATATGTTAATATTCTTAAATTGTTGCTTTCGTTGAAGTGTGATTTTTCTGACTTTGCTAATGCAGAAGTGAAATCAGTATGGATTCCAGTCAGCAATGTAGACACTGAAAGGAGTTTCTCAGTGTATGGGAATATAATGACTGACAGGACAACCCTTAAGTCAAGAAATATGGAATTAATGACAGTGCTTGCGTTTTCTGATTAAATGTTTGCTATTTTATTTTTGTGCCATCACCAAAGTAGCCAAAGTTTGTTGCAATATGAAATATGTGAGAGCGCTAGCATTTTTTAACCAAATATATATGATTTTATTTTTCTGATATTACCAAACCATTTTTGACAAAATTAATTTAAAATTGACTAAAAATGCACAGAAATCAACTAAAAAAATTGACGAAATCTATTAAAATTTTTCACTACAAACAAATGTCTCTAATATGCAGTATTGGTGGGATTAATTTGCTCTTGAGGCCATGTTCGAATTGGTAGATTTTGTTAACAAAATGGTGAATGTGAACCGATTTTGTATAGAATTTACTTTGTAATTTCGTATTTGGTTTTTTGTATGTAGTGTGTAATGATGTAGATTGGATTTAGTTTTGCGAGGAAATTTAATTGTTTTTTCAGTCCAAGATTATATCTACTATTATTAAGGAGATGAATGAGCAGGAAATAACAGTTGGTAACATTGTGTAAGAAGTCTTGTGGAGAGTCAGTGTTGATGTAATGGGATAGAACTCTCTCACAAAACTGGGTCTGTATCTTCAGGATTCTATTTTTTTTAGAAGAGACATGAGTTTCAGCAAGAACAAGACAGATTGATCTTGCTGGAAAAAGAGGAAAATGCTAAATCTGTGAAAAATCACAACTCTTTAAAAACAAATTAAGAGTTTTTTTTAATTAAAAAAAAAAAATGGTTGCCTGTAAAGTCGGTTTTACGGGCGAAGATTTTACGTGACAACGTAGTGCTGCGCGCGCGGCAGACCGATCATAGTTGAGTGGGAGAGAGACGCAAGGCATTCGGCGGGCCTCTCTCTCGTTCGGTGACTCATCGTAACGTTACCGAGCGTTACACTTTTTCATAAGTGACTCCCAGCCGCAACCTAATTTAAGACGTTGTCACGTCAAAAAAAAAATATCTGTCACTGCAACGAATATTCATTAAACATATTTTTTTAGTAATGCGAGAGCGTCTTTATTTATCAAGCGCGTTATTAATTTCCTTGTGGTTCGTCTAATTACATTTATTAATTGTAAAACTGCGACGCTAGCTCCACCGCGTCGTTCGTCTTTGGAATTGCTTCCATGCAAGGTGGCTTTCTCCTTGGCCGGCTCGGCTCCCCTCCTGTTTCCTCCCCTCATTTCCCTCCCTTGATTACCCCTCCTCGGTGACTCATCGTAACGTTACCGAGCGTTACACTTTTTCATAAGTGACTCCCAGCCGCAACCTAATTTAAGACGTTGTCACGTCAAAAAATGCTATATGTTGTTAAGGTGATAACATTTTATTTTCAGGTTGATGAATTTCTCAGCAACCCAGTGATTGGTCATCGGGAGCCACTGATCTGGTAGCAAGAAAATGTGATGTATCCAAAGTCTTGCTTCTTTGCCCAACACTAGCTGGTTATACCAGCCAGATCAGTATCTAGTGACAGGACTGTTCTCCATGGCAGGGCAAGTTGCAACTGCAAGGAAAGAAAATTTTTAACCAAAGTTGTTGTATCGTCCCTTACATCTACCATTACGGACCTGAGCATCGCTGAGCACGTGTGACCTGCTGGGTACAGTAGCAAAATTGTGTTTGCATAACGTGCGTTATTTTTCTGCAGAATAAATGTTATGTATTATTGTACACAGTACGAATATGCCGGGAACAATGTCCGTTGATGTTATAAGTAAAGCCAAGAAACTGAGAATGTAACTTCGGTTCTTGGTTCCGATTCTCGAGGCTAAGAACTGGCGGGACTGGGAACCGACAACCGGGACTCATTTATCCCTATCTTGAGGTCAGTGCAGTGGTGTAACTAGAGGTTTTACCAGCTAGTGGCCTCACACATGTTAATCATGGCAAATACGAAGAGAAAAATGACTTTACAATGTAACAAAATGCATCATAATTTACAGAAACTACATTCTTTTTAATAAATAATTGATAATTTGAGTACTAATTGTAAACTATCTTAGTGGGAAAACGAAGGGGGTTACAGCTCCAANCCCCCCCCCCTCCTGGGTTGGTGAATATAGCTTCACATTACCGTGGTGTCAATGTTGTCCAAATCCAGACTGGCAATGTCCAGCTCCAGCTCGTCATCCAACACATCTGTTTCATGCTGCATGCTGGAAGGTGGCACAACTGCAGGTGTTGGCTCAGTGGATGCCACTGCTGCAGGTGCTGGATGATCCACTGCAACAACACACACTTTACTTTGCCTCTCACACCATGTACACATGCTTCAACCAACCTTATACAATTCCATTCCAAACATTATATGAGCTGAGACACGCTGCACTTTTGTCTTATTAAGAGAGAATTCCATGATATTAATTTAGTTTAAGAACATCAACTCACATGCCAACTGCGAGATCTTCTCTTCAATCTCGGCCGACTCTACGTCATCTGCTTCCTTGTGACTGCGAACGTACTGGAATTGGCCACTCTCTTCGGCTGCTTTCATCTCCTCGAGTGGGTTGCGCTCATAGTTTGGCTACAAACATGGCAACAAACATTGTAACTAATTGCTAATTGAAGGGCAACATCAGCTCACTACCCACAACTGATTTACCATTTCATTGACCGACACACTGCAGTAGTCTTCATTAACTAGCATGCAAGAGACATAATGCTATTATTTGTTGATGTTGGGCATGTTGCCTATGTACTTTTCTGGCAGCAGCCATGGGTCAGGATCTAGGATCCACCAGTTATTGTGCATCAGGTGGCAGCAGGGATTAAGGATGGTAGTGTCCCGAATTCATCAGGTCATCTAAGAAAGAAATTGCCTTTCCCCACATCCTCACCTGCTTGCCCCTCACCCCCAGATTAGCAGCATATGAGATAAGAGGGGTGAGAAGCATCCACTACTTGTGTTCCCAAATTTTTGGCAGACATGGCTGTTTTCTAGAGAAAGGAAACTTCAAGGAACTAATATTGATAATTGTAGAGATGGCATTACACGATCTACCATGAGCAGGCAGGGATCTAAGCAGTTGGTCAGTATGGCCAGTCTGGAGACTACTTCGGCTTGTATCATTCTGGACAATAACCTAGAGCTGGGTTATCACCTATTTTGCAGATTATCTTGTCAATCTTTTAAGCCAATATATCCTTTTCAGTAAACATGAGCACTGCTTTATTTTCACAATATTTAGCTTTTGGCTGTCATGTCATTTAGGAAACAAGTTTTTAAAAAATGAGGCCAAAAACCTTAAAATAATATTTCTAAGATGATATCTGATGTACTTATTAGAGGTGAGCCGGCATGGTTTTTGAGCCTTTTCCGATATTGCCTATATAAACTTACTGATATTGCCGACACCAATACCAATACTGCTTTGACAAGGAAAAATAACATTTTTCAATGTTTCAAAAATTAAAAACTTTATTTTTAAAGCATTTAAAGAAAATTTTAATTGTCATTTTTATTGTTTCAGTAATAGGCCAAACAATTAAGATATATAAAAATCTAGGGACCACTCACTAGTTGGTAAAATAATCTAAATTGATGTAAAAAAAATGTGTAAGATGTAATGCACGTATGAATTATGCATATACTGTATTTGTAGTATTCAACCTGCCTTTGTTTTCCACAATACTAAATGGTAAAAGGTCTGTGCCAATGATTTTTCCAATGAGACTTATTTATTTTCACAGTGCGGGCATGTGATGAAGGATAAGGTTTACTTTTTTCCATTGATTCATACACGTTATGAAATTTCGGTTTAGACCTGTTTACATCAGGGCTAGATGAACATGTGGCCACACAATCGTTATCTGCAATTTGTGAAGTACTCGCAATTATGGCATGGTTAGGCACATTTTGTCTGCCAGAAAGTTGTGTTGAGAGTTGTACAACAGGCCTAGGACACTGTTGTAATTAGAAGCTTCCACTTCAAAGGGTGCGTAAACTCAAGGTGCCGATTTAAGTTTGTGGTACTCCTCAATGATGTACTGCCACCCGAAACCAAACATTAAAAAATATTGCAAACATTCTTGCGTGTTGCTTAGGGTAAAAAAATTCAAAAACGTCACTTTTCCTTCCAGCCATATTATTTGTTTATTGCTGGCACACGTAAATAATTTCACCAGGTTCGTTCCTTAACCTAACACCGTCATATTACTACAGCAACAGCAAACAAACCAACGGTGGCGGCAGTAATGTGCAGCATGTAACCAACATTACAAGATTACATAATTTTTTTTAATGCATCGCCATGTTCACGGTTGGACATGAAACTACTAAGACAAAATATTTATGGAGGTAATCGTAAATATTAATTATTGTTAATATTAAATACATGTTAGGCTGATTAAATGTTAAGTTTTGTACATGCGGCAAGCTTGCCTTCAGAGGTAAAATTCAGTAAAAGCAAATGGTGGCTACTATTGTTTTGTTGTATACATGTTTTGTAAACAATCATGCAAAACATGCCTAATTTTGCTTTAGAAATAAACACAGTCAGTTAGGTACTTAAGTAAAAACCAATTTAAAAATATTTATTACTCTAATAAAACCAAATAGTGAGCTAATCAGCTCCAAAAATGAAAACACCATCAACTTAGATTCTTAGGGCAAAATATCGGTTATAATATCGGTGATTTAAACATGAATTGCGAACAATTCTACTAATTACGATATCGGCCGGTTTTGATATATCGGTACCGGTATCGGCTCAGCCCTAATATTATATATATATAGACACACACACACACATGTGGCATTTACAGTAATAGCATACATTTATTCTTCCTTATTGTTTGCAACCAAATAAATAACTTAACTCCAAATTTACCAGTTACTTTTGGTGCTTGACTCTGCAAAGGAAAACAAAATTCCTTTTACATAACAGGCCCAGGAAACAATTCCACTGTAATGGTAACATGACATTTAAAAGTTTTGTTTTAATTTATTATGTAACTGAATGTATTTTGTTTTAAATTTCAACAATTTGTCACAATATTTGCACTGAAATGTTAAGCCCTAAGATTGTGATATGTTTTTTTGTAACCACCTCTTAAATTTCTTGATGCCTCTGGACAGCTATTTACATCCACATTAAGAAGTAGTCTTCTCAATGGCAACATGATTTTATCTCAGTCAGTCTGGGAGGTGTAAATGAAGACACACACATTTATGGATCACCTTGTCTGCACCAAATTGTACGATAACCTGGTTCTGAACTTATTATTTTGCAACGGACACATTTTAATTTTTTTTCTTTTAAACGTAAGACTGTTGGCTTCTCAGTAGCCTTTTTTTCTATTTTGCTAAATTAGTTAAGTTAGGTCGGAGCAAAATAAAAGACTTACATAATACATGAGAGGTGGTTGAACCCTATTAAAAATAATGTTTTAGAGTATGTAGTAGCAAATCTAATTTTTTTGTTTATCTTTATTTTTTTTAAATATTAAATCCACTATTTACATTTTGCAACTCATTTTTCTGTAGTAGTAGAAGTGTCATTTGTGTGGTGTTTCTGTTATGTTTTTTTTTTTGTAGGGTATTGAGTATTGTCTTTGCTAACGAGTACGTTACATCACAACACATCTAAGTGAATGCTAGTAATTTTTTCACTCATAATAATGCAGAGAACCTATTACGAAACACTCATGTAATTTCACCAACACCACTAAAAGAGCACAACTCACCACAATGTCGACGCACGCACTTGCAGGCAGTCGCTGATGCCTCTCCTTCATCAAAAACTGTTCTGTTTTGAGAGCATCCAAGAAGCCCGGGAACAGGTTCTCATAATCTTTAGGATCAGCGAGTGACTGGCCAGCTTTCTCGCTGAGCTTGGACAGTGATTCCCGCCACAAACCAACTACGTATGAGATCTTGCTTGGTAAATACGTCCTGCAACCCAAAATAAAAACTGGTACCCTAAGCAACTCAATTACCTGGTCATGAAAGCAACATAAGTTGAACTGAACCACAGAGCAGTTTTATTAGCAAAGAAAACTTTTTGTCTGCAAGGATAATCTCTGTCAATCAAACTTTTTTACAAAATTTGGTCCTTGAATGTTTCTGGAAAGCAATGTGCCAGTATAAAAAAAAAAAGGTAAATCGCCATGCTACCTATTGGTGCAGTTGTACAAGTAGAAAAAATTATAAATATGTACAATGAAGAAATCACTGTTTATCCTTCTCACTGATGAGTCAAAGGAAATTGCAAATTACCTGGCAAATTATTACGTATAATCATTCACTTTTCCAGTGCAGACAATGTTGAAATACACCATTACACAGTACGTGGCATTTAGTGGGAATGCAACTAGTAAAAATTGTGTCAACTTTGTGAAGATGTAATTTCAGGAAGATAGCCTTTAATAGCAAGACTCCTTCAAAGTGTCTTTGGGTGGTGCTACAGCTTCGGTGGGACAATTCAACTTTGTCCTTTCACCACTCAGAAGCCAGCCAGAAAATCTTCTTAATTAGAACTGCCCTGTAATGAATATGGGCTATAATAGCACGGTCACTATAGCAACAATTTTTGAATGCACCATTGTGGTCTACATTAACGAAAACAAAAATGACAACTTTCAATTTGGTTTTGGTAAGAAATTTGGTTGCAAAAGTTTTAACAAAACATAAATGCACAATTTTGATTAAAATTCAGGTGTTTAATTAATGTTCAATTAGTGCACCAGCAAAAAACATTTTTGCCTGTAAACCATCTTGTTGGTTTTTAATATTTTACAAACAAAATAACTACACAAAATTGAAATTTAAGTGTAGGCAAGAACCCCTGTGGTAAATACTCCATACCCTACAATTTTTTGGTTTGGTTTTGCAAAGAATTTGATATAATGATTAACTTGCTAAAATGTTATAAAATTTGTTAAAATTTTGTTAAGACTGAATAAACTCTTATGAAATTATTTTTAATTTTCATTTCGGTTCCACAAAAGTTCATAACATATCTTTTTTTTTTTTTTTTTTTTTGCACAACCCTAACATTTAGTTTTGTATCGGTTTCTGCAACACAAATACACACTGAAACACAAGTTTTTTAAAACTGAATTCGTAGAAATATTATTTCTCCTTGAAAGATATTTAGAATGTCGGTTGCGGGTCTTACTTGGAGGTGGGTGGTACATGGGTTAATACGGTACAAGGTAAGTATTTCGACACAATGTGATATGACCAGGTCCACCCACATGGGGATTGCCTCCTCGGGCATGGTTTGAAGATGGTACAACCAACCTGGCAAAAAAGGCAGCTTCTGGAAGCCTGTCTGTCTTGATCAAAATTTCCAAACACTTCTCCAAGTCCCCAAGTAAAAAGTGCGACAAGAAAGCAACATTGTTCTTTCCTCCTTCATCACAGCTTTCTGCAAGTTTCTTCACCATTGATGCATTACCTGCACATAATTCACAAAGAAATACAGACCAACTAAATCTCTGTTGTAATAGAAAATTCAGAGAAACATTACTTATCTATGAAAAAAAATATTGGTTTTCTGTGAGATTATTAAAAAATAGTTGGCGTTTCCTCCTCAGTTTCATAAAGAAAAATCCAGGACAGTGCCAAAAAAAACACACAGCCTTGAGGACAAAAGGACGAAACAAACAGTAATAACTCAAGTAATTCAATAATATATTCATAAGCTTACCTCTTTACTAAAAAAATATTTTTGAAAACCCTGCCTATTTTATACTTTCAGCTCATTGCGTATCTATCTGCAGTATCTCAATGTAAACACTACCATGTGGTGTATGTTCAATCAGCTGTTCAGAAGTCCACTATATTTATTTCCACAACAATGCAACATGTGATTATCTATTGTAGTGTACAATGTAAATAGGTACGTACACGTTAATTTTAGTAAATAATTTATCTTTGCAAACACTGATGATGTGTTTTGTACTATTTAGAGATAAACAGTCCGACATTTGGAAATAATTTTTCTAATTTCCCTTTATTGTATCATCACGCTACACAGACAAATCACATTATTATGACCACCTGCTAGAAGTGCCATCTGCCGCGCGTAGCCCATGACGTGGACTGGTGAAGCGGGTATATAATGCGACCAACGGACTGGCTGTACACAGTGTGCACCGAGTTGCAAAAAGGGATGATCATCGGCTTTTGGGCCAAGGGGGGCAGCATTTCGGAAACAGCGACGTTTGTGAACTGTTCATGTACCTCTGTGGTAAAGGTGTATCATGAGTGGACGAATGGCACCATTAGGAATAACCGTAGTGGAAACTGCGAAGCTCCACGCGCCACTGATGTACTAAGTGAACGTCGACCACGACGGTGCGTGAAGGCCAACCGATAGACTACAGTGGAACAGTTCACAGTCCAAATGAACCAAGGGGGACACCCTGAGAGCAGACGGAGGGTGACTGCACCCATGCTAACACACGTGTATCGCCGAAAACGACAGTAATTTGCTTGACAGTATGGCGACAGGACCGCTGCTGATTGGCGATGGGTAGTCTTCTCTGTCGAGTCACGGTTTCAGCTGCATAGAACGGATGGACGTCAGCGTGTCCGGCAAGAAACTTCAGAGAACAGACACCCTGCATCCATTGCTGGACGAACACAAGGCGATGGGGGCAGTGTTATGGTCTGGGGAATGTTCTCGTGGTATTCTACAGGTCGTCCCATCATCCTTGTGGAATGCACTCTTGATCGAGAGATGGGATCTTCCAGCACAATAATGTGCCTTGCCACACGGCTAGAAATGTCCGCACGTGGCTGGAAGAGTACGATCAAGACTTCAAAGTTCTTCCCTGGCCCCCAAACAGCCCCAATCTGAATCCAATTGAACATCTGTGGGACCACCTCAATTGTCGTGTTTGCTATCTGTCTCCTACACCCGTCGTGTTCGCCATCTGTCTCCTACACAATGCACCGTTCAACAGTTGTGGGATGCACTGCAGACAGCATGGTTCCAGATACTAGTGGAGACCTATCAGCACCTGATGAGTCACTGCCAGTTCGTCTAACTGCTTTCTGTGCTGCGAAGGGCGGTTACAATGGATACTAGCAGGTGGTCATTATAATGTGATTCGACTGTGTATTTATAACAAATTAAGTACGTGCAAGAGTCGACTTTCCGCCCATCATAGGAACGAAAATTTCATAGATAATACTATTTAGTCAAACATCTATAGCAAACAACATAGTTAAATCGTTCTTAAATGATAAGAGAATTATTTAAAATAACATTTATAAGCAGAACTAAGGAAAACAGAAATCTTAAAAGCCTTTAAATGACACACTACATATTTTATTTAAGTAGAATATTATAAAATACTATTCTCCCGCCACACACATTACAATTGTGATAATATTTGCAGACGTATCACATTTCATACTGATAACAGTGTGCTACTTAAAGCACGACCCATAAATTTATAATTGTGTACATATACACGCACTAAGTGTAAGCAAATTGCCGGTTTTGCTACAATGATGTAACGAATATCGAAAATCGTCATAAAAGCTTGCCTGAACCAAATTGATCCAAAAAAATTATCACAATATGCAAGTTTCATGAAAATCAGTCCAGATGAATTTTATTTTTACCGGATCTAACAACATGAAAGTTTGGCCTAACTTTTCCTACAAGAAAATTACTTTTAGCTTATACTGTAACAATGACTACAGTGATGTAAATGTAATTTCATCAGAATAATAACCAAACAATACCTAACCCAGATGACAACGTATTTCATGAAATTACACTCATGCATTTAACGCAGAATCCAATTTTCATTACTGAAATTGAGGTTATCAGTGGTAGCTCGGAATGCTCACTGTTCATGTTGGCATGGACACTTAAAAATGTTCAACAAAACATCAATGAACTATATGTAAACATTTTAAAAGTAGAGGAGAAATGTTCCACGTGTAATATAAATTAATTTTATAGCATTATTTGTTAAAAACTAATTAAGTACGTACAGAGGTATCGACTCGTAAACAATGTTTTTAACAGTTGCATAAGTAGTAACTCACACCCACTGAAGCTCCAGAAGTACTACACAATATCGCAAATATAATTTAATGCATTCAACCTAAGTTTCTTTAACTGGCCAAGTTGGCACATTATGTGAAATGTTATACGTCCAGTGACTAGAAACTTCGAAATCCTGCAAAAAGAAATAACAAAATGTGGACCTAAACATCTTATTTATTATGATAATAAATCTTTTATATTTTTGGGGTTACGAACTGCCATATAAATCACATTCAGGGCACTTATGACAACTAACCAGGAAACGGGACGGTAACTACCACATAAATGCACAGAATGCAGAGCATTTAAACACTGGAATGGGAAAGACGAAAAAAAAAATAAAACAATGGACCCTATAACTTGAACTAATGCATCGGCCAAGTGATGTTCTGAATTTGTTATGAGCACAAATGTGTTGTTATTGGCTATTTTTATTCTCTGGTATGCAAAACAAAAAGAATGTGATGCCTTTCTTGTGACAATGTTTAATATTGTGTTTAGTGAGACGTTAGGACCTGGAACTACTTCTGCCTCACTGCCAACTTTACGAGTATTGCGGTCTATGCTTACATTAAAATGTATGCAGTTGCAGACAGTGATTTTTTCAAAGGTTGATTTCTAGAGAGTTCCCTTTATCGTGAACCACATATAATAAGAAGTATGCACACAATGCCCGTCACCAGTGAAATCTGAGCCAATATTTCTCTGATTCTCCAGAAGCTCCTTGACAGCGGCATCAGAGAGAGGGTGGTTAACTTAAGCTGTTTTTGGATGAGTAAGTGAGTGCATGTGTGTACAATTTATTATTTGTCCCAAGCAGATGTCTACCTAATTCAGTCTCAAAAGAGTGAAAGGTCAAGATGCTACACAGCTGTGGGAAAGCATTTACAATTTCCGACACAAGGGGTAACTAGTGAAGGTGTAGAATTTGGGACAAAAAAATGTGTGAGAAGCACACAGCAGAAAGTATCTGTATTTCAGTCTCTTAGAATGTCTTTTAATTTGTAGTTTTTGGTTATTTTTTAACGTGTTTCACTTTATGACTGAACAAGAACATAGTATAACCTCTCTATATGACCCCACTTATAGCATCCATGTTTCTGTAACAACTCATTTTTGAGGAACAGTAGGAAATTTGTGTGAAAAAGAAAAAAAAATTGTGTTGCAATTATTTTGGTTGCAGTGAATTGCAATTCTCTTGGAGAGTGCTGTACTGGGCACAAAGCATATATAAATATAGATGCTACCCATCTAGACCATCAACGCTAGACAATACATATTGACTATGCCCCCCTTCATCACTCAGGTGCAGACCAGAAGTCCCCAAAGTCAACACCCTTTTTCTACACCCACTACCCTCCTGGTAGTACCCGAGTCCCTTCTGGACAACAAGCATCGAGCTAATTAGGGTTAGCCAGTATAATAGCTACCTAGCCGCATCTGCTTTGTTGGTTCAGACCCAGGTCCCTTTCACCTAGTTTGCGTAGGTTATTTTCTGTTACAGTTCTTAGTAAATTAGGAGTTGGTACGGGCCACTGTGTTATTCCTCTCGGAGTAAAAACGTCTTCTATTAAATTAGGAGTTGGTACGGGCCACTGTGTTATTCCTCTCGGAGTAAAAACGTCTTCTATTAAATTAGGAGTTGGTACGGGCCACTGTGTTATTCCTCTCGGAGTAAAAACGTCTTCTATTAAATTAGGAGTTGGTACGGGCCACTGTGTTATTCCTCTCGGAGTAAAAACGTCTTCTATTAAATTAGGAGTTGGTACGGGCCACTGTGTTATTCCTCTCGGAGTAAACACGTCTTCTATTAACTTCTGAGTACTCATTGCTAAGGGTGACAGTATCTCCAACTTCCATAGACATCAGCCCACCAGGGAAGAGCAGTAGACCGCGGCATTCCCAATCTATTTTCTGAACCTAGTGTAGGACAACGGGCTCATTTAACCGGGTGCATGTACATCAAAACTGATGCTCTACCATACTGGTGTGTAGTATCAACTATTAGGTCACAACCACAAGACGGTCAGTCAGTCCAGTCTCTCATCCACCACGCTGAACTGTCACCGCGCTGAACTGTCTCCGGAGAGAGTGAGACACTGGGTCTCGAAGTCTGGCCCCTTTGGTCCACACACACGTCGTTGTCAGACTCTCGGGGTAAACCCACTGCTCTAACCACCGCACTCAACTGTCGCTGGTTAGAGTACTTGGGTACGACTCAGGTTGGCTCGGCCTCGGCTTGACTCAATACTTAGTTAGGGTACTTCGTTGCCTGCACCTCTCTTGCGTGGCCAACCGTAGAACCTACCTACATGCCTTGCACCCGTAGGAGTGGTACCAGGTTGCATATTAGAAAGGCAGATACCAACTCCAAGCTTAACTTGGGCTGTAACCCAGCCCCAACTGCACTTAGCAGCATAATCCCCAGGAACGAGCTCAAGCCGCCCGACAGTTGGAGAGGCCTCACACTCCAAGCTCCCTCCCTTTCCTTATTTCAGTCCCATTCAAGACAGCCGGAGAACCACATCCTGTTGTCGTCGCCCTCCGCCAATGACTCAACGTACCACTGGGTCTTGCGAACCTGTGGTTCCACCTCAGCCGAGCTAGCAACCCTCCTCTGGCCTCTATCTGCACCAGCCGCCGCAGCACCATCTTCGCCCCAATCCTGGACACAACTCCAGCAGGTGCCAACCCCAGCTGAAGCAGAGCCAGGAGTTACACCAGGTGACACCCGTCAAAGGTAAATCAATTGTGGTGTGCAGGCCGGTACTACGTAAGGTCATTCGGCACACTCCAGACTTTGTACGAAGCTGCCAAACCACTTGCCGCAGGTTGTAATACCGACCGGACTCCAGTGAACAAACCATAAATCAATTTTGACAGCCAGCCGTGTGTCTGACCGACCACCAAAAACTAGCACTAAGTGACGTCCCTGTCAATCACAGATGTCGTGCGTCAGTGTGGTTATCTTTTATCGTACACTTGCAACAAAGATGCTTATGGCAGTGAAACTTAACCTCGTCCTAACACTAGACGACTGAAACTATCTTCTAATTAATTTAATGATTTTCTGAACAATATTTTTGTTATTTCATGACAGCAAACACAGTAAATGAAATTACAAATTTTCTGCAAAAGGGAAACAATCTTAAATAAATGCTTCACAAAATGTTATATTGTATTTTACTACTTCATGTTGCATAAGCATCAACTGCGTCAAATGCTCTTCTGACAAGGCCTTAACAAAACTATTTCATATAGCTTGGAGAGCATGTCTTCAAAACATATTATTATGAACTTTAAATGTCACAATAAGGCAAGACATTCTGTTCTTGTCCAAACATATTACTCATTCTTTTGTAATTGTGGTGCAGTGAAAAAGTCAAATTTAGATTTTTTTTAATTATAGGGAACTCAAAATATTTAGTTATTAATAATAGTTAATGTGAAACAATACACACATATTGAGTTTAGTTAGGGGGAAAAAAATTTGTATCTGGAAAACCGGGAAAAGTCAGAGAATTGTTTTTTTCACAATGTGGTATCCACCTTGTTACACTAAAGAATGTAAATTAAAAGACAGGGCAATATTCATCTTAAATGGTTAGTTTAGGGCACATGTTGCGAATATGCAATCGGTGGAGCAATTTTGTGTTTAAAATGTGTATCGTATTTACCCGAAAATACGACGACCCCCATCTTATGAAATCCTTTTTCAAGAAAAATAACTTACTCACAATTTTAATTTTCTTGCTTAAAAAGTCGCTGCATGGAATTACAAAAAAATAATAAGCTCAACCACTTTTAACTTTTTCACTTCAATCACTGCATAAAACTAAAGTACTAAAATCTAAATGACTGAGATTGATGCTATAAATGTACACTATAATAAATGTTAGTATTTAATTTTTTTTAAGACATGAAAAAAATACTTTATATGGCATATTATCTTAACTCTTTTCTTTCAGAAAATATTTTCAGATTACTGTTTACAAACTTTTGTTTTGTTAACAGTGTTAGAAGAAAAGCATGACCATAGACTAAAATAACAATATGAACGTATATACTAAACACGTGAAAGAAATATGTACAGAATGTGCCACCCTTAGGGAACCAAAACCATGCACCATTTACTGCAGGTCGTTAGTAGATATAACTGAATTATATTTAGCGTTATTATCAACTGTGTGTCTTTATTTATATAAAAAATATATGCATTTACATGTGATGTGATTGGCAATCGAATAGGTATGTAAAAATTGTGCGTTATTGTAGATTGAAACAGTTTGATTGTCGATTGTAAGATGACCCCCATTTTTTTAAATACAGTTTAAAGTGAAAACTATTGTCTTATTTTCAGGTGAATACGGTATATCTGTTTTATGATTAGACAGTGAAGGTTTTACTGTCTGGAATAGTTGGGTTTACAATCAGTTGAAGTTGCTTGTGGTGACTGTTTCAATGTTTCATAATCTTATTTTGGTGAGGTTAAGTCTTACATGTTAAGTTGTAGTTATTGACAGAAAATGTGACATAAAAAAGACATTTCTATAATATCTATGTTGCTATTTTTATATTGAATTTTACACATAGGAAGTGTTTATTAAAGAAGAAAACAATAAGGGAGGCAAGGTAATTTTGATTAATTGTAAAGCTTTCCCTCAATTTACACTTGCCTCACTTTTTAAACTTTTTTACTTTGTCCCCTTGAAAAATGTAAAAAGGGAATTCAGTGTATTACGCTTAGTTTTTTGGGATTCAACTGGTAACATTTTGGTAATTATTGAGATAGGGGCTTTTCTGAAGGAAAGATAGTTCACCCACAAAAGTAACATAAATGGGTTCTGCACAGCTTACCCTTTTAATATTGAGGAGGGCGTAATGGTAAAATACGTAAAACGTACTAAATAAAATAGTTAAAATATGAGGAGTTCGGCCGCTTTGCTTACGTCGGACCCCATGTTGAATAGCCATGTGGACGTTTTAGTAGATCATGGTGTTTTTTCGAGTGAGGTCATGCTCGACGGTAGTTGAATTGGCAGAGGACAGTGGAATTGTACCCGCCACCTACCTAGGTGAGTTAATTCATATACTTCCGGTATGTTTTACTGTAAAATTAGGTTAGGTGGGCACATATTACGAAATTGGGTGGACAAATGTTATATTGAGGTGTTTTTGTATTTTTGTGGGTGTATTTTTAATGATTTAACCCCACAATTTCCCTGTTCTTCATAGCCCTCCCGACTATCGTATTTGTGGTTTATATTGCTAATACATTAATGCCCCTAGTAAATTTGTGTTCTGTGTAATTAGTAGAGTGTAAATATACCACTTTCCGTGATGTTTTCTTTTATTTTCAGAAAAGCCCCTATTTTAAATAATTATCAAAATTTTTGCCTTCATTTTGTAAACCGTTGTTAATGACCCACACCTTTTATAAGAACTTACGATTTCATTCAAATGAGTGGAAAGAGAGCCAGCTTGTTACTCTACATGTAGACATGGTTATGTGAAAACTTTTGAGTTACGTTCCAGAGAACTGTCATTATGCAAAACGTACATTAATTGAGTCACGTTTACCCACAAAACCAATTTTAGCCAGAGGAGTTAGGTTCTTTGATTGTCAGAAACATGCACATTTAGTGCCACATCTAAAAAACTGTGCACAGTAGAAAAAATGTACACGACGAAAATTGTTGGCAACTAAATAATATCAGCATCTCTGACTATTGAAAATATATCTACAAATAACTATTTTGCACCAAATTTTCAGTCTAATTGTTTTCAAACTTCAAAATTTTGTAGCCTACGTCTTATTTTCATGTCTCATTGTATTTAGAGAGGACTTGCATAACAAATTTTTGCTGTGTAAATTATTCTTTATGATCATTTTTCTTACCACTGCAAGTTTCACATCCTGAGTTATATGGGCAAGTTGTCACTTGTGTACAAGTTGTAAAGAAAATGTCACATTACACACGTAAAATATAAAACATGTAAACAATTTTTTACTACAAAAACTAGCAAACAAACTTTCTTATGACCTGACTTGCACAGTGCCACGTTAATTTTATGATGAGAGAAACTGATCGCCAGCTTTTCTTGCAGCAAGTTCAACATGCTGTGTAGCCATTCCACCGCACTGCATGCATACATTACGACTATGAACATAAACTATATAAACTTTAAAGAGAAAAAATTTCAACATGCCACACTGAACTAAATGCAAACGTTAATAGATAACCTTGTGTATTTCCAGACATAACTCCAATCGTGTACAGAAAAGTAGGTCACCAGATTAGGGAGAGAGGGAGCGCCAAAATGCATCGCCAGATGTGCGGATGCAGCACGTGTTTTACACGAAGTAGAACTTTGGAAAAGCTTTCCAGGAATGTTATTTCTACCTGTTAGTGGCGCTGATATGCCCGTTAAAAGAACTTGCATGCTCGCTGCACAAATTAATTAAAGGAAACAAATAATAATGTCCATTATAGTGAGTGTCCATTACACAAATAACCGTTAATCAAAGAATTACACTCTAGTAAAATAAGAGGGAAAACTTTTAACATGTTGAAGTGTTTAGAAGCAACACACGTTGCTTAATTTCCGCTGAGTATTGCAAAAATCACATTGTCTACAGTATTAAGGTGGTAACAATATCTGCAGATGTATTAAAATGTCCACTACAGTGGTGTATGCATTTATGTACATGCCACTAACCAATACTGCACACGCACACAGTCCGTGGGTGTTGTCTGTGGGCACCAGCCAAAGTTATTGAGTGCATGTGCAGTTAGCTGATGGCCACCCTTCCCTCACCCGCCTAAGCAGCGCATGTGAAGCTGGAACCACAGCCCACATATAGAGGTGAGCCGATACGGTTTTTGAGCCTTTTCCGATATTGCCGATACCAATACCGATACTGCCTTGACAAGAAAAAATAACATTATTGCACATTTCAAAAAATTAAAAACTTAATTTTTAAACACTTACCTAAATAAAATTGTAATTGTCTTCGTTTTTATTATTTCAGTGATAGGCCTAACTATTAGGAACCACATATTAAGGTTAAGCGTATTTATAAGACAAAAATAATCTCCAAAAGCATGTAATTACGCAATGAAACTCTTAAAAAAAACATAACACTTCAAATGGTGCGTACATTCAAGGTGCCGTTTTAAGTTTGTGGCTCGAAACCAAACATTTGCAAATATTGTAAACAGCCTTGCATTCTTGTGTGTTGCTTATGGTAAAAAGAAATTCCACAAGTCACTTTTTCTTCCAATCATATAATTTGTTTATTGCTGGCACATGTAAATAATTTCACCACGTTCGTACCCTAACCTAACACCGTCATATTACTACAGCAACAGCAAACAAACCAACAAAAGAAACAAACAAAAACGACAAACTGTCAGAATAGTGCCGCTAGGCGGTAGTAATGTGCAGCATGTAACCAACATTATAAGATTACATAAGTTTTTCTTTATGCGTCGCAGTGTTCGCGGTTTGTTGTGATACTAATAAGACCAAATATTTGTGGAGGTAATCGTAAATATTAATTATTTTTATTATTATATATTAGTGATGGCCCGATACTGAAAAAAACCCGATACCGATGAAGGTTCCGATATTTAGGATTTTACTGATCCGATACCTACAAACAGATATTTTCATTTAACTCACTACAACATATTACAAAACTAAGTTAAGTGTTGCAAGTAGGTTGCTAGTCTACAAAAAATATGTAAAAGGACAGGAATGAAAACTAAGCTAACAAGCCACGATCATTTTGTTTACTTTGAGAAACATACGTCAAACATAAGACTGCTTTACCAAATATATAAATGTAATCTGTGAAGTGAAAAATAATTACGGGCATGTACATTCTAATTTGTTTTTATCGTAAGGAATTTTTTTTAATAAAAAAAAAATTTATAATTTTTTTATATTTTTTATTATTGCATATTGACATTTCAAATTAATTATGTTCTTTTTAGTCGTATTGCTGCAGCCTGATGTTAATAAGAGTTGAGAAAATTAAGTGTGCAGCAGAGGAAAGAAAATACTTGAGGTTAGAATGGCCATTACCGATGTGCCGATATTTTAGTGCGATCTCCGATAATGGTAAATGTACCGATACTACCGATATCCGATACCGGATATCGGCTATCGGGCCATCACTATTATATATGTGTTAGGTTGATTAAATGTTAAGTTTTGTTCGTGCTACAAGCTTGCCTACATAGATAAAATTCAGTAAACTCAAATGGTGGCTACTATTGTTTTGTTGTATACATGTATTGTTGACAGTCAAGCAAAACGTGCCTAATTTTGCTTTGGAAATAAACACAGCCAGTTGGGTACTTTAGTAAAAACCAATTTAAAAATAGTGATTATTTTAATAGAACTAAATAGTGAGCTAAGCCACTCCAATTATAGCAAGTTGAAAACAGCATCATCTTAGATTCTTAGGGCAAAATATTGGTTATAATATTGGCGCTTTAAACATGAGTTGCGCACAATTCTGATAATTACGATATTGGCCGGTTTTGATACATCGGTACTGGTATCGGCTCAGCCCTAACCACATTACTTAACATCAATCAAAATTTGTCAACCCCTATGTAACACTTTTAAGTAAATATTTTATATAATTTAAAAACTTGTAATTTTTAAGACAGATGCGAACAAATACAGTAATTAAACTTGGTTTATATACGACCTTCAGTAATTTAACTCAATGTCCTTCTAGGATGTTTATTCAGAAGGTGCACCATCTATTGAAAAAAATATATATTTCAGTTACAAATCTTCTGATTTCCTCGCAAGAAGCCACTGAAAATGGACTTCGCACTCGGTCACTACACAATATTTAAACACTTCTGATGACAAGGGGAGGCCAAGTACACATCTGGTGTATCATTTTATTAGGAAGACATCTGACTATTGAATTAAATTGCAAAACTCATGTTGAATTTATGCCAGAGACAATTGAATATGGACTCAGAATACTTGATGAAACCTCATACCTACCACTCAATGTTTTTAACATTAGGGAGACAAGGAAAGGCTAATATACGCCTCTCGGTAGAGGTGGGCAGATACCCAGCAATTCAATTCCACAAGTATTTTAAATCCCAAACAAAATAGATCTTTAGAAATTTAAAAAAATGTATTCTTACTTCAAAAAAAAAATTATAAGAAAATATGCAATTAAATAATTACAATTGAAGATCTGGATGTTAGGACTACAGAAAACATTACTTTTCACTTTCACGAGCCCACAAATCCAAATCGCAGTACACACTGACTCAATCGGTTTGTTTCTATAACATTACAATATACCACTGGATGAATAATTATCGACCACAAATTGCACACTTCTTTTAATGATAATTATCACAAAAGTATAAAGTTTTCGAAATTCCTTTACAGTGTGGATCATAGGCACATATTTAAATACATATGTTTCTATTGCGTATTTATTTTATCAGGAATCAGACTTAACAAGTGTAGCACTGTCAGCACCAGAAAACAAATTAAACATTAACCACTGGTTAAACAAAATAAAAACAATTTTGCTTTTAATAAAAGAACACATTCAGCAGTTATTAAAAATATATTGAAGAATTAAACATTGTTTGGAAAGTTTTTGAGAGTCAAATTGGAATTTAATAAAACTGAAACCTAAGAATTACCCACCCCTACCTCTCAGGTATTATTTTTTCAGAAAACACCTGCCCATTTATATTTAATTTAAAAAATAGGTCAGTTTTGTACTAGAGAAGGTTAAACATGAACGTCATCCCAAAATTGCAAATGGGGGTTTGAAGAGTCAAAATCAGCCAAAAAACTGGCTGGAAACTGTAAGGGGTAAATTTAGAAAGATCCTACTGTATCTCACGGAACTAGCAAACAGACTCAACCCACCTGGCGAATAAGATGTTTGATTCTAGGAAGAGGGAAGTAAGGAATGCAGCTTGGGGTATTTTTTTCTTTGCTTTTGCTTTTTTCATTTAAAGTCATGTGGATGACATCACCATCTTTGCCATAGCCCAATGCTCCTCGGTGAAAGGGAAAAGGAAGTGTTGTGTAAATACGTAACCAGGCAAGAGGCTACTGTTTTAGATAGGAACTGGTCCCAAATTTCTTTTCTGATGAACCAAGATGAGCAGGTAATTTACTTGAGTAAAGATAGTACATCAGGGCATACAACTCTAGAGCTCAACGGTGGCATGCTCTTTTCAAATTCAATTTAAGAACTTCCCTTCGTGAATTTTCAAAACTGTGATTTCAGAGCTGTGAATTTTGGAGATGTGACAAGTAGATCCCCTCCATTGTGTAGGCACAGCGCGAAAGAACACATAGGACACTACTTATACCACTCTCGTATCATACACGTATAGCATTTTCCCCGATGAGCATACAATCTGTTTTTGTTTGGTTTTCCTTAAAGTACTATTTACACAAAAAAAAATTGTGCACAACTTGAAGACATTCTTGTTGCACTGAAACTTAATCAGACGCATAAAAAGCAAGTAATTATGTGAACAGCATGCAAACCTTAGTCCTAGCCATTTTGTTGTGACTGTTCTTTGTTGGGAAAGAGAAACTGGTTACAGACAAGGTGGCACGTACCAGATGCAGTGGCAAGCAGCATGAGTCCACCGTAGTCGTGGGCATTGTGCAAGCACTCCTGTGCCAGGTCAAGCTGGCCCTTGGCAGTGGCGAGCTCTGCCAGCTGCCGCCACTTCTGCTGCGACGCTGCCTCGATGGCCAGTTGCAGGGCAATGCGAAGCTCCCCCAGCTGCAGCGCCAACTCGAACCTGTGCTCCGGGTCTGTCGACACCGCCAAGGCCTGCTGCTTGAAGCCCTGACACACCACAACACACCCCCATGCTCAACCTCTTCCTTCGACAGCATCTCACCTCACCACACCACCATTAACTGAGCACTTCTGGGAGTCCTTTTTAGTTTCTCCTTTCCAATCATCATGCAATAATCCCACACCCATGCACACATACTTTAACTAATTACTCCTACATCTGATGGCTGGCCTGTCATGAATTATTGAAAATTTTGAGCCTTGGGAAGTTTACTGAATGGATACTATACCCATGAATCTTTGTGTTACTCTGGACTGTAAGCTCGAGCTCGGCTAAACTGTAAGCAATGGTTAGTCCCAGTAAAGTTGTATACAGTTCAACAGTCTGTATTCACCCTCAGAAGAAGGAACCTGAGCACAGCAGAATTCATTGCGTGAATTCAACCCACCCAGCAGTATTCAGCAGTATTGGTCAAACAATGAGCATAGGAGTGTTTCCCCCATGTCATCTCAGACTGACTCTTCCTAACAGCTGCCTCCACCCAGGTTCTCAGGTCTGACCGTAAAATACCAAAAATAAATTTTTAGAAGTATCTACGACTCCTGCACGACACTGAAATAATTGGTTAAACCACAACAAATGTTATTCATTTTACTGTACATTTTCTTTTGAAAAAAATATGCATCCCTATTTTGTAACAACTTTAAATGTGTGCACACAACTCTGTTATTATGAGATTACTTCCATTAATACTGTCAGAAAAGCTGTGATAAGTGAATGAAATTTAAGTAATCAAGGAAATATAGAACATGTTCTAAATGAAAATCTTGGAGGAAAACGAGACATTTAAGAAATTGCAAGAGAAAATGAGAGAAATTATGTCAATTCTATGTCGTCATATATCATTCAATGAATTGAATTCAATTTGATCATGTGAAAGGGCCTTTAATGTTATATCCTACAAATTTTGCAAAGGAAGCAACGTAAATAAATCCAAGCAGTTTTTTATAAGTAGGTTATACCTCCTTGGTACATTTTATTGATAGGACAATGTCACAGGAACAACCACAAATAGGAAATAAAATATTTTATTCTACAATTATTATTTTGTGAGAAAATATTATGATCAGAAAAAATAAAACAATGGCAAACACATACATATGTAAAGGTTCTAAGTAATGCAACTCGAGTTTTACAGCTCATCATACCTATTCATTTGTCTAGAAAAACTAAAAATAAAAACGTCTGTGATGCGTATTCAGTTTTTCAATATGCATTTATGTAATTGTTCATTAAAAATCTTAATGTAAACACATATACACTAAAACCTTATTTCTACGGCACCTGGTTCATAAGAATTCCTTGTCTGCAAGGACAGATTTTCCAGAACCGCTTCGGAGGAAAAGAAATTGGTATTTGCAACATTGCTGTATGATAAAAGTAAAAAAAAAGAACCTGCAGAAATTAATTACAACTTTCCGTTGCTAGCATACAGCACGGGATCAAGTTTGTTGACCCGTCAGCTGTTCTCTTTTCGGCGCTGTAGTTGTCTGCCAAGATATGCATGCCCAGTATGGTGCATTCCACGCCCCGTTCCGCGGCAGCAGTGCCAGCCAATTTTGACATCAATGTACCAGTAAGCATAAAAAAAACTCTCACTTTTTACCCTTCTCTTTTTCTTTGCCTGTTCCCACCATCTTGGTCCCGTTATTATTCCTGGAGTTTGCTAGTTATGTACGTTTTAGACTGACTAGTGCTACAATAATTCAGATTTTTTGCTTTTCTTCACCGACTACAATTTTAATTTCAATTGGAATTGTTCTGATTTCTATTAACGACTACTTCATTGCACTATTTCACTTTAATTTCGATTTCTGGCAAATTTTTGGGATTTATTTTGCTACAGTTGTTAATGAGCTACGCTATTTTCTGGACAAGATTTTTGGATTGTGATTCTAACATGAGTGGAAGCAGGAGGTAGACCATCACACTTATGCAAAAAAATATGAAATTATACAGAAGATGGATGCAGACATGGGCTCGCAATGTTTTTCTTAACGTTCTCTCCCTCCTTTCCCCATCAATAAAAGGGAAACACTTGATTTTACAATGCAGCTGCCGTGTTTTAAAAAGTTAGCAGAGAATGTGTCTACAGTTCACGTGTGTTTCCAAGCAGCATGTTTCCTTGTTTTACGTGTCATTATAGGTGGAAAATAACTAATGCCGAAGCTGTGTGGTAACAAAATACTAAAGAAAAAAATGCACACACTCCTAATTCAATGTATTTTCCTGTTGCAATGCAACTTTACTGTTTCTCCTTCACAAAACTTTATTAATGCCAAACTGTTAGGATAATAAAAAATTATGTACATAATGTAAAGTTGTACTACCTCGTACTCAATTTCTTGTTTACATGTTGTAATGTTTATACTGCTATTGTGCTGTTCATTACTACCCATTAGTCATTTTTTTTTAAAATATGTTTAGGTATATGCACTGAAGAAGTACAGTTTTAAAGTGAAGATGAGCACGTGTTAAAATATTTTATCAACTTAAAACTTTTAATTTCCTCCTGGGAAGTATAAGCACAGGCCATATAGCGGCTGTTGTGTTAGGCATATGTGTGGTATTGCAGTCTGCTTTTTTGTTCATTTTAGCTTGCGTAACAGTTTTTTCTGCACAACTGGCTATCATTTTGCTCAGAATACATTATATAATGTCTCATTTCCTCATGGGAAATGTAAACACGGGTTGTATCGCGGCTGTTAGTTATATGAGCAGTATTGCCGTCCTCTTTTTCATTACTTTTAACACGCTGAAGTCTTTTCCGCAAAACTGTGGTATAATTTTATTCAGAATACATTACCCTAATATATAAATTTACATTTCATAAATAAATGTGCATAACTTCTACATCAAAGAGGTGTGACTATGACTTCATGTACCCAGCTAGCAAAATACTGTATGCTACATTTGGATGCAATTTTCACATTTAGAAGAGGGGGAACGGGGGGCTACATGGGTCGAAATTCAGCTGTTATTGTTTCATTAAGACAACTTGGTCATACAGACAAATTTTAAGAAAGTGAGTGTCTGTAAAATAAAGGTCTGATTTATATCTATTACGGCATCTTGCAATGAACGTATCAGAGGGGCGACTTTAAAAATGGCATATTCAAGCTATTCTCAAATAAAAATTATAACAAAATGCACATTATTTCTGACAAATGTACATATCAACTGTAAGTAACATGTCACTGAATTGTTCATTTACTTTCATTAATAAGTGCTGATAACATCATGCACCGCAAAATAAAATCACTAAACATGCATGTTGCTACTAGCACTCCCACATGGTTAATACATAAACTAATACATTCCTACATTTGGCGTGCTCAAGTAAACCATGTTCCACTTTCACACAGTATGTAACTAAGAGCAATACTTTTTTTGCAAGGTACTAAATTTAATGTCTATGTATTAATCATTCGAGTTTTGTTCATTTTATTGATGTTAAAAAATTAATTAATATTAATGATAATAAAACATATAAAATAGTTCTGGAAACTGAAGTACAGTGGAACCTCTATCCATGGAATTTCAGGGGACTGACATAATTCTATACATGCGGACATTCTGCAGATGTAGAATGGACATATTAGTCAACCAAAAATAAAAAACACAACCTCATTAAGCTTTATGTTGAACACATTGATAGGACTATGTTAGGTATTTGTCAAGTTTAACTAAAGAAAACAATGCAAATGGGAATATTAAAGAAAATATTCATAATACAGTAGAACCCTGTTTTAAAGTTTTCAAGGGGACCAAGATGTGTTGACCTTATATGTAAAAAAAACCACAAATAATCCACTCTAATTTTTTCCGGTGTACTAACACTCAAACTTAACAAAAAAACACCTCTTTTTAACCACGTGTACAGGAAATAGCTGCCAACGCAGCAGAAGTATTATCCATAGAGCAACAACAACAGTCGCAGTTACTAGCTAAGAAATAAAAATGTCTTGAATATTGTCACTGATTAAGTGCAGTGAAGAATAGGGTTTCCTTAATTTTGCGTTGCCTTTTTTTGTTAACTTCCGGGCATATTTATTAGTGTTACATTTATACATATACTCGCATACATTCGTAATTTTCATGAAAAAATATTCAAGTGAAAAACTTGGGACTGTTGTTGGCAACTTTGCATCGTGAATCAATATCTCAAAAATATGGCACTGCTGTTTCTTGTGATTGCTGGTCGTTACCTACATGGCTGCCACCGTAAACATTGTAACTGCTTGCTGAACATCTAATAAAACTTCTGCAGTACATATTTCATACACATATGTACTGTATTCAGCATTTTTCAGTTTTTTTGTATTTCGTGCTCGCTAAACACATGACGTGTACTCTGAGACGTCTATTGTTATTACTTATTATTTTTTGTTACAAAGTACAAGTTAAGTGTGACATTGTGACGAAATCAACAACAGGTTATTTCGGAAGTGGTAAATTACATAAATAGGACTAAACGCAGGGCAGTGAGACGTAAGCAAAAACAATTTGTGTTATCTATATGTATCACTTGTGCATGTGTGCATAATGTACTGTATACTGACTTAGTATGCCATGGTGAGTACAGTTGATACTTATACTTTTTTGTTAATACTTCATTGTTAAATGATCTGAGCATGTAATTTTCGGCGATACTACAAACATTTTTGTTCGATCGGTGAGGTGAAAATTAAATTTTGAAGTTCGCCAGAAACAGACTTTTTTTTTAGCATTATTTACATAGAAATTTTGTCGGACCACAGAAAATTTTCTGTGGACACGGACTTTCGATCCAACCATGTTCGATGTATAGAGTTTCCACTGTACTCATTTAATGCTAAAAATAATTTCAAATAACTCTTCTATAAAACATGAGTTTGACTTGAACTGATAAACTTCTCAAAAAAATTACTGAAACTCGACTCAAATTCAAAATTCTGTGCTCGCATACCCCTACTGAAAACAACTAAACTACTTTAAACAACGCAGTGATGTTCATCACGATAGAGGAGGAATGCAACAAAATTCCTGCAGAAAGCAACTACAAGTAGGTGGAAAGTATTATTCAAAATGCAGAAGCTACGATAGTGGTAATAGGTAGAACTGAAACTAACTGATGCAGTTACACATCCTGGTTGGTATTTCTTTAGGGATGTCTGATGATTAAATTATCATGTACGGTATTACAGTATTTAATGCTGATACTACTACTGAACTAAATATTCTCAGGTACAACCTAAGTAAAACAAAAGGTTACAGAGAATCTTTACCTGCTTCTCGAGGAAGTGAGCGACACGGGTGCGCTGGGAACGCGGAATGGTAGGCAGCACCTTGTCTGCAGTTTCAAAGTCGCCACGCATCACTGCAGTCTGGTACTCGAGCACTGAGAGCAGCAACGAGTATGAGACGATGTTAAGCTCCTTGTCGCCCAGGTAGAGGTGGTTGTCGCGAGGAACATAGCCCAGCAGATACATGGTGCGGTCCAGGTGTGACACTGTCACTATCTCCCCACCAACATAGTAGTTGATGCGGTTCACACTGTTCGTATAGATGAAGCAGTCGCCAACCCAGAGCCCTGTCTTCACAGTCTCATGGATCTCTCCCAGGAACTGTAAATAACAGCCAGTTAACATTTATTTCCCATTAAATAGTGATGATTTATCAAACAGCAAGTAAATATTATGTAAGTGACACTTATGTTGTTTCCACCTCAAGCAGAATACATGACTGTGTGACCCAAAATACATTTTAAAATGAGATATTATTATCACCAGCATGAATGTTTTTTTTATACAAATTGACATGATATAACATTGTAATACAAATTAATATTACATTCCCTAACTCACATCAATGGGGAAGAACATAACTTTGTATTAATGACAACTTTATGTAAAAGAGGTTTTTTTTGTACCACCTATGAAGACTTTTCACTCACACTCATGTGTGGAGATGGAAGTCTGACGCATGGCGCTACCTACACATTATAATTGTCAATTCCGCATCATCACGTGCCCCCGAGAGAGTTGAACTCCAACTAGCCGCCTCCAAGGCCAGCACCCATGTAATGTTAGGAAGTCATGNAACCAGACTTCTAAACCCGCTGAGAAATAGCTGCAAGCATGCAAGAGTTTACCCCTTAGCGAGCGGCGGATACCACTCGCAATCAAACTAAATCTCCCTGACGCCACCCCGCCAAGAGATAGCAGCGGCTGTGCATGGCCCAAAACAGAAGGGGTGGCGGTTGACGATTACTGAAGCAAACGAGGACGTAAGAACCCTCTGGCAGAGGGGAGTACAACGCTATGCGCACGGCAGAAACGCCAATTGTACATGTAGCTCGCCTTAGCACCAATCGTGCTAGGGCTCTTTACCACAGCCTTATTTCTCGCGAACCATTTAACAGATTTTAATGTTCGACGTATTGTTGGATTACTCTTTAAATTCTCTATATTATTAAATTGAAACGGATCTGATTGAGAAAAAAGTTATAAGGGAAATAAAAAAAAAAAAAAATTAAACAAGGCGTACAACCTATCCCAGAAACTGCTACCACACTCACCAGACTCATTTCAATCAAAAGAGCACCCCCGAAAACAATAGGAATATACTATCTAGATTGAAAAATCTTGGCAAAATGAAGATAAGAATAAAGGAAAACTAAATATTGAGTTCCTAGAGGGAATCTTCAGTGAACTTTAAAGTTTAAACCCTTAGTTCTCGTGAATCATTTAACGGATTTTAATTATCAATATGTCGTTGGCTTCCCCTTTAAATTTTCTATTAAATGAAATCTATACGGATCTGATTAAGAAAGAAAGTTACAAGAGAAATCGAAAAAAAAACAAAAATTAACCAAGGGGTCCGACCTAACTCAGAAACTGCTAACACCACTCTCACCAGACTAATTTATATCGAAAGAGCACCCCCGAATACTATAGGAATCGGTTATCTTCACTGCAAAATCTTGACAAAATGAAGACGAGAAAAAAGGAAAACTTAAATATTGAGTTCCTGGAGGGAGTTCTCCAAGACCTACCATTCTTCTCCCAGTTCTTCAGCCAACAACGCCTTCTTTACCAGTGCAGCTGAAGAGTTGTCGCTGTCCTCCTGAAACTTGCTGTCAAGAGTCACCACACCCGACACGTACACTACACGTGGTGCCCCGGGTCCCTTCAAGACTACAAGCCACAATTATGGTCCAGTTGTTTTCACAACTACTTAATTGTCAGCTCTTGTCCGCTCTTCAAACCCCAGGATCCTTAAGCAGACAGGCCCCTTTACCAGTCTTGCTCTTGTGCTAAGTCCGTTGAACACCTAGTGTGTGTAGAGGTAGGAGGTAGCACGGGTTTATATTCTCAATGGAATAAAACACATAGTCTAGCTAACTTCTATCTTTCCTTGCTCTGTAGTGAACGTGTGCCTTTTCCCAAACCTGAGAAGCTTCACCCTCGAAGGGAGCGGCAGGGGACCGCAAATTGCCAACAAGTTTCCGACGTAGAGGAGGACTGCGGGCAGCCCCTAACCAGGACAGCACGTACATCACACACAGAACAAGTTTTACGGCCACCCATTCTGTAGACCCGGTAGGTAAAGGTATCTGGTGCGCAAGTACAGAGCCCCAACCACTACAAAGATACACGACGAAGCATCTGGGCCAACTAAGTCAGCTAACCCATTCCCTCCAGAGCGTATAAACTCGCTGGAGGGGGAGCCAGACCTGACGAGGCTTGACCCAGGTACTTCTGCAGTACACTTTAGTTAGAGGTTTGTTGTCTGCCGCACTCTACAGGATGAACAGTAGCACCTTTCCTGTCCATGACGTTCACTCACCAACGAGGAAGCAGGAGGAACGCCAGGAGGGCAACTGCTATCCTTGCATCTCACCACCTCCTATGTAAACAACCTACACCAGCCCTCAGCTACAAGTCCCCATGGGAGAGAGCACAAGCCACCCTACAATTTAGTGGACTCACCACACTACCCTCCACGCCAACCTCTTTGGCCTCCCAATTAGGATTCCCGGAGCTGCTCACCCCGCTGTCAAACTACTCAGCCAGGGGTACTCTCTCCCCTTGGGAGTGGTCCTGTTCGACCCAGAGGACACCAACTGACCCAGTGCCAGCCAGTGGCACTCCGGTCACCTACAAGCGTCAGCCGAGTCAACCTGCCCAGCTGCCTGCTCCAGCCGGAGCTGAAGTCATCATGCCAGGGCCAGCGACTGCCAAAAGGAAGCGACACCTCACTGATTTTGTACCGAGTAGGTGCCTGACGCGTCCTACATTATATAAGAGACCAGTGCGAGGTGTCCTATTTCCTTTTAGGCCATGTCTGCCTCTACAGAACACCCACTGTCTTCCTCTCTATTTTAACCCACATGCCTTGTCACTGGGCTGGGCAAGACAAAACAGCCAAACATGGGCAAGTCCTGATTGGAGGCTTGGTATTATCCATCTCATATAACTTGGCAAGATTATGACGTCAGTGAGCAGCAACTTGACGTGTACGAAACAAACAAAGTGCCATTTACAAAATCCTGTATCAGCTGATGCACTAACAAACAAAAGTTAATATTACGTTGGCTATTCTGAGTGCACTGCTGACGCACATCAGACAAGTAGAAAATACGCGATAAGAAAGAGTTCCTAGATTAATTAATACATTTTATTTTACGTGGTCACAAAACAGCGATTGTTAGAGTTAACAAACTAAATTTTGTGGTAAAGTAATAAGGTGTAGGGGTTCAAAATGAAATGCACAATAAAACGATCCGCATCCAAATGAAGTGCAACTTCAAAACCTCGAGAGTTCTTTTCATGTCGTATCCCCACTCTGCATTCATGCTTTCCATGCGTGCTTGATATTAATTCCAAAAGCATACATTAATATTGTATCGTATTGTTGAATTATTTTTTCTAATAATTTGACGAAATATATTTTAAATTCATGTCCTTTCGAGCCAGTAATAGAAGAATCATCAACTTTTAAAGAGACAAGATCAAGAGGCCGGCCAACGTGCTGCTATCTGTCGAGCTCACAACTCGCCCTGCCATGCCATGCACGCCATCTGTCCGCTCTTTCCCGAAGAATCACCAGCCACAAAAAAATAACTTTCATGCATAAAATAACAAATTTACAAACAGATACCAATAGTTTTACTTTTCTGCGAGCTCTGCATTATTTTCAAAGTAACATATACTTCGTGTACAGCGATTTTGATTACTAGTAATTTCTATTGGGCCGTTAATCGTTCGTCTACGTCCAATAATCGCAATGTTGTTCTCCCACAAACCCATTTCATTGTTTCCATGTTGTTACTATATTGTATTAATAAAACAAAGAAAGTGGGATGTGCGTGAATAGTTTTTAAGCAATACTTACATTATTCCATGCCACATATTTCCAACTGGAACTGTTTAGTATCAGTAATAGCAGAATTACTACTTTGCAATAGTCGTTGATGAGTTGTTGGTGAATAAAAGTGCGTTGTCAATCACGTTTCCAGAAATACATTTAGTTCCAGTTATATTAGCTATGACGTCCAAAGTGTGATAAGAACTACAACTTCTGTCTCGCAAATGTAAACCAAAATTTGCTGTATCTGACAATTTAAAAAAGAGTTAGTATATATTTAATTTTTTGCAAGGTTTTATATTTTCACTTTTATAACCTACAATTTATTTTTAGACAGATGTCAGTCTAAAATACCTTAAAATTTGTTTAGCATTACAGTACAATGGCAAGTGGATTAGCTGACAGCATGTTGATGAAATATACAGCCTCCACTTAACGTACCAGGTGATGACGAAAGGATACATAAACGAAAAGGAAACATCGGCCCTACTTTCATCGAATTGTCAAAATCTTGCCAAGTTACATGAGACAGAGAATAGAGGAAGTTCAGAGTGCAGACCGGGTGTATTCCTGGAAATGCAAGGAAGCAACTTGCAGAGGGGAATTGCAATCAGCTCAGTCAGTGGAAGTTGCAGCCTGCATTACCACCTCCGGTGGCACGTTTTACGAGCAGTCTCACCACTGCCTCCCACACCACCAAAGAAACCAGTGACTGTCACCTGGCCCTCAGCCTCAGATTGGGTGGTCCGCCGACTAGATCCTATCACTAACTACACACCTACTCGTACCCAAAGAAGGCCAGCACATTCCGGCACACCCCTGTATGCACAACGGGCTATTCCACCAGGCTTCCAACCAGGACTAGTGCCTGCTTGGCTGCTTTATCCCGCCCAGCCTGGTGGCCAGGCATGTAGTCAAGAAATAGTTTAGAGAAGGTAGATAGTGGATGTCCACAAGGGGCAGGCACAGCCAGTTACGCACAATGAAAATACAAGGGGGGTTGGTAGGTGGTGGAAGAGCCTGGGCGGCCTCCCGGATGGTAGTGACTTTCTTCATGGTGCAGTGCCCTCGTGGGACGGATCCCCATTCCTCAGTTACCGAAGAGGGGATGACATCGCCAGCACTCAAGAGTCCCCATGGAAGGTTAGCATTCCACGTCCCAATGGGATGTCCACTATTAGTCCCCTGCGAGTATATTGCTGGGCAGGACATTGCCAGCAGACCAAAGCACTGTACAGAAGGGGACAACAGCAGGGTGCAGCGCTGCTCTCATGTTACTCAGCAAGGCGGGACGTCACCATAGGATCCAAGTAACACGCAAAGTCGAAGCTCTCTGAGGGGCAAAAGAGAGAAGGGAGCAGATGGCATGTGCCTGCTCCATGGAAGAGTGTTGGCAAACCAGTAGGTCGAAGTAGGAAGTACAGGGAGGCAAGGTGCAAAGATAGCATCTGTTAGTGATAAATACAGCCAGTTCAGAATGTGTCTGTTTATTGATGAAACAAGTAAAAACACATTTCCAGCCTGTACCCTGATTAGGGCCTGAAGAACTGAATCTAGGTTGCCAACAAGGGTTACTCTCAGNGGGGGGGGGGGGATGGTAACCCCAGGCAGTCTGTACTTGGACTCTTATGTAGAAGCACAACTAAAGAAATTTATAGTCGTGTGACATAAATAGCCTAGTTAGGATTCCGGGCAGAGTGACATTTTGCAACTGGAGCTGTGAGATTCAGCTAGAGAGCGGCGGAGATAGCCGAAGGCTGGGCTGCATTCCTCTCAGCAGCCAGCCACCGGAGGGGTAGACGCACACTGAAGCGTAATGTAAGTTGTTGACCAGCAGGCAGCAGCAGTTGGCCCGTGAGCAAATCCTAGCTTCACAGCTAGAAGGGCTCTTCTTGGGAGGGCGCCGTGACTGTGGTGAGTCTAGATCAGAATAACGACGTCACCCATGGCGCATCAGGTGGGTTGATATATATATTTGTAGATATGTGTTCCGTCCAGTACAGTACTTACCAACAAAAAAAGCAGCATGCAGAAACAATAAAATATTCAACAAATCAATATTTTTGCAAATTTTCCTCAGATTTTTTACTTTTTTCACGGTTCCTTAAAAATGTGTCGTTATGTACATCCAGCATGAAAGGGAGACTAATGTCACAAGTGTACTGAAAGGCCATCTTCAGGTGCAGGATACTGAGTTTAAATCCTACTGGTGTAACTACACCTTCAAATTTAGTGTACATGTACACTGGTATGCTAAGTAAGTTACATTTATTATCTGCTAGACTTCCTATCACCATGTAAATACAAAAAATCATGGGTTTTTATTTGAAGTTATGTAGAGTAGAACTTCTCTATATTGACCAGTCTTTCTGTAACAATTGGTTTTTGAGGAACCATAAAAAATATAGGTGAAAAAAGGTTAAAATTTTAGGGAAATTTTGGTAACAAATTGTTTAATTTTCCCGCAAGAAGTCACTGGAAATCGACTTTGCATTCGGTTGCAGCACAATATTTAAGCATTTATTACAGCGGAAGGTCAAGTACAGGTGTGGGGTGTCTTTATTTGGAAAATGTCTTAACAACTGAATTTAATTGATATATATTCCATGCAAAAATCATCTTGAATTTATGCCATAGACCAGTGTTTCCCAAACTTTTTTTTCCGTGACCTGGTTATTTTTAAGCTTTTCCTTCACAACCCACTAAAAACGTTTTTGTGGATTCTGGTGTATAAGCGCAATAAAACATGTTTATATGTCTATTACAGTTTAATATTTTAACAAAGAAGCGTTAACAAATGTCGTACAAAAATGATAATAAAATTAAAACCAAACAGTTTGTTAATGAGAAGTGTGCAGTTGTTTCTTGTTGACTAAAAACTTTACATTTGGAGGAAAATTTGTTAACTTTATCCTCAGATCCGGTTCGACTTCCAATCGGTTCCTATATTTATTTTTTGGGAAAACCAGTGTTGAAAACCCTGCTTCACACTTATATGTCATAACAAAATCCATTAGAAACGTTATCGCTTTTTCTGCTAAAACTAGGTACTCCTGACGGCAAGACAGCCAATAATCTTCAGAATATTGTCAAGTCCATAACTCCTCCTCCTTTTTTTGTGAGAGTAGAAGACTGTGCATTGTGCGGCCATTTGTTAGTACCACTCGTACCTGGCTCCGGCTGGACATTACTTGACTGTCTGTTTGTGCCACTCTCAGAACCCGTACTTTGTTTTATTACCCACTTGTCCATCGTCAAATGAAACGTAATCAGTAGACACAAGAAATACGCTCTCTTTGTCTTGATACTAAGCTCAAACTGACTGAACGAACAAACAAACAAATGGTCAAATTTTTTTCCTGCATGAACAACAATACGTAAAACTGTAAAGTGGCGCGACCCAGCATTTTGTTTTCGTGGCGCGGTACCGGGTCGCAACTCACCATCTGGGAAACACTGCCATAGACTATTGAACATGGACTTACAATGCTTGGTGAAACCTTGCACCACTCAATGTTTTTAACATCTTAGAAGTCAAGGGAGGCTAAATACACACTTGTACTAGAGACAACTGAACATGGACTTCATGCAAAAAATGGTCAATTTTGACCTATATGAGTGCTAGTGGGTCAAAATCAGTCCAAAATTCCCAAAAATCTCTATAGCGACCAACCTGTCTTAACAACTTTATTTCTGGAAACCGTGAGGGGCTAAATTAATAAGGTTCTACTGTAATACTACATATCAACCAAATTACTTTTCAAACCAATTAAAATGTGCTCATGAACACAAACCTTAAGAAATATCACATACAAACATTTTGGACTCACAATGAAAGAATCCTCGACTCCATCCTCCGTGAGTCCTTCCTTGGTCTCGTGTGCTCTTGCAACTACGTTGCCATCATAGCGCAAGACATAATAGCTCTCATCCGTTGCAAGGCACACCAGTTCTCCACTTTCAGACCAGAAAACATACTTGGGTTGGATCTCTATCCTGCGCACTAACTCCAAGGTTTCCCAGTCATAAAACGAGAGGCCTGTGACTGAGCGTACGCCCAGCATGAAGCCACCAAATATTCCTGCAACAAAAATACCACTTGCAAAATCTTTTTTAGAGATGTTTTAAAACTATACTCAAACTCTCATTTAGTGTGACTGATTCATTCCTAAAAATGTACACTTTACCTGAAACAACTAGTTTTGAAGCATCAATCCCCATCTAGACAAAGGCTCATGCATTTAATGCTTTCAAAAGTGTGAAGAAAATAATACTTTACAACATATATAATATGTATTTTACAAAAACCATGAAGAATGTAGCAAACAGACACTAAAATATACCAATTTACAACTATCCATTGAATTTATCACATGAAATGATGAAAAATAAGGCAAAAAGTGATTGACAAACACATGCCTGTCAGATGACTGTACACAGGCAGAGTGATCCCACTTATCTTTCAAAAACGTCATGTGCTGTCATTATCTCAGTCAGGTGTCTTGACATGTCAGAGGAAACACAGAGAACATTACTTATGTGCGATCTTTCAGAGAACACACTGACATCACTTATGTACATTCTTTCATTTGTGATCAAGCTACTGCACTTTATTTTTGATACAATACAAACATTTTTAAGGCACTAAGAAAATTGCATGCTTTCACAGCCAATGCCTAAATGACTGTCTTGCCTTTCCAGATTAGGGTTGCATCTTCATGATTGTAGTCACGAATATACTGTATTACTGTACATTGGTTGATTAGTCTATTAATTTTTCCTGTAAGAGTCCACTTGCACTTGCCGTGAGTTACACAGTGTTCGGCTTGGTGCTTAAGCATATTTTGCATGTACATGGTTGTACATACCCTTCCAGGATATCAGTTTATTCCCAAGACGTGTACACACTGAAATAAAGTAATATTTATTTCAATAACAAATGTTTCAATTTTCCCATTAAGAAGCAATTGAAAATGGTTTTTGTGCTATGTTAAACATTTCTGACGACAAATGAAGGTCAAGTATGGGGTGTCATTTTATTCACAAGACATCTGTCTATTGAATTTAATTAATGTTTCATTTTACAATCATGTTGATTTTACACCAGAGATGATTAAACATGGACTTAACGGGAAAAACACACTTTAAAATTAATTAATAGAGGTTGAAAATGGTTAGTTTTGAATTTACAAGGGTAGCAACCTTACAAAGTCATACCCAGGAACCATGGAACCTTGTAAAATGAGGAGTCTGCTGTATCTGCAAACACACTCAAAGTTGCATGCTACTGACACATTAACAGCGCTTGTATACTCAATGTGACAACAGAATTTGTGTGCTAGATACAAACAGAATCTGCATACGCACTCTGTTACACAATACACCCATTCACTCACCTGGGTTCATAGTTACTCACCTTTTAGCAGACAGTGTGTAGAACACAAATCTGCCTTTATTTATTTTAAAGGGAAACTGAATTTTTTCATGGCACCATTTCTATGGCTTTTTCTCTAGTTATCCAGCAAAGATTGGGAGTAGGGTTAATATGTAAGAAAGTTAGCACACATGTAAATGCAGTAGTAGTTGATATCAGAAATGTCCACACTCTGTTACTAATATGATGTTGTTTTATTAGTTTTAAAAACTTTTTTTTAACTAAAATGTGTGGTTTGAAATCTACTACATAGCTTCTGTCTCTGAATGTGTATTGCTTAGTTGTATTTCATTCTATTTAACGTACACCTTTTGAAACAATTAAAGTATTAATGACATTGTTTAGGGACTAAGAAGTTTACGCCTACTGACCAGGAAAATAATACTTCACAAGGTCATACTACTTTGTGTTATAGACCAGGTGCGAAATTGTGTAGATTTATTAAGCACACAAATTCTTTAAAGGGAAACTTCTTTAAAGGGTTGTACAGCATTTCTTTGCAGTATCATGTACAGATGTGTAGCAACTCACCCTCAGCTCCAAACTCCGGCTTGAATGACTTCCTCTCCTTGAAGTTCTTGTACACTTTGACAGTGGAACTGCCTTCACGAGTTGCATACTCAGAGGAGTCCTGAGCCCAAACAAACTCCTGTGCCGAGCCGTAAGCCTTGTTTCGCAGGGCCATAGCTGTGTAGATGATGTACTCGCCATCTCCACAAACCACAACAAACCTGACGCACACAAACACAAGCTTCACACATTTGGTCAGTACTCCATCTATGGACTACATACAGAAAGAAAAATAACGATTAGGTGGATCACAGCCACATTGAGAGTATGGTGCAAAGCACGACTTTTTACAAAAATGCAGTAACATAACTGAATGATGTTTGCAGTAGGCAGGACCAACGGCAGTAAAGGTTCCCGTATCTACACAACTATCCCCATGTCCAGTCACTAATGAACATGCATCACTAGGTAATGCATATTTGTAACACCAACCTCTGCGGCAGTGGCGAAACGCCTTCAACTTATGTGGAGGCAAACATTTAAGCGCCCCATCCCCTTGGTGGGGTTGTGGGGAAGGGAGGCAAGCTTTCAAGCAACCTTCTTAAAACATTTTTACTTCTCTTATAAATACCATTTTGTTGCAACCTAAATTACATACTGCATAAAATAAAATATAGAGAAACATCTATTACCTAGAAAAGAAGATGTATATAAGTATCAGAAATACATTATAACTAAACATTAGATATTGCATAATGTATTAATACATCTCTGTGCACAAAAACTGTTTGGGTGCCCATTCACCCTCATTCTTGCATCCACTATAAATTTTGGGAGGGGCAATGTATACTCTCCCCTTCTTCCCAGTTGTTATGCCATTGCTCTGTGGTGTAGTTGGGTGGAGTAATGAGTTGTGTGTACGAATCATAAATAAGAGTTGTGAATAGCATTTTTGGTGCAAGTTTAGTGTTAAAAATTACCTCTAATCAGCTGACCGGCATTAATAACTAGGGTTGTGCAAATATGGCCTTTTTCTTAATGAAATGAATACGAATATTTTCCTTAATATTTGCGAAATGTGAAATGAATACTGAATGATGTTTGCAGTAGGCAGGACCAACGGCAGTAAAGGTTCCCGTATCTACACAACTATCCCCATGTCCAGTCACTAATGAACATGCATCACTAGGTAATGCATATTTGTAACACCAACCTCTGCGGCAGTGGCGAAACGCCTTCAACTTATGTGGAGGCAAACATTTAAGCGCCCCATCCCCTTGGTGGGGTTGTGGGGAAGGGAGGCAAGCTTTCAAGCAACCTTCTTAAAACATTTTTACTTCTCTTATAAATACCATTTTGTTGCAACCTAAATTACATACTGCATAAAATAAAATATAGAGAAACATCTATTACCTAGAAAAGAAGATGTATATAAGTATCAGAAATACATTATAACTAAACATTAGATATTGCATAATGTATTAATACATCTCTGTGCACAAAAACTGTTTGGGTGCCCATTCACCCTCATTCTTGCATCCACTATAAATTTTGGGAGGGGCAATGTATACTCTCCCCTTCTTCCCAGTTGTTATGCCATTGCTCTGTGGTGTAGTTGGGTGGAGTAATGAGTTGTGTGTACGAATCATAAATAAGAGTTGTGAATAGCATTTTTGGTGCAAGTTTAGTGTTAAAAATTACCTCTAATCAGCTGACCGGCATTAATAACTAGGGTTGTGCAAATATGGCCTTTTTCTTAATGAAATGAATACGAATATTTTCCTTAATATTTGCGAAATGTGAAATGAATACTGAATGATGTTTGCAGTAGGCAGGACCAACGGCAGTAAAGGTTCCCGTATCTACACAACTATCCCCATGTCCAGTCACTAATGAAAATGCATCACTAGGTAATGCATATTTGTAACACCAACCTCTGCGGCAGTGGCGAAACGCCTTCAACTTATGTGGAGGCAAACATTTAAGCGCCCCATCCCCTTGGTGGGGTTGTGGGGAAGGGAGGCAAGCTTTCAAGCAACCTTCTTAAAACATTTTTACTTCTCTTATAAATACCATTTTGTTGCAACCTAAATTACATACTGCATAAAATAAAATATAGAGAAACATCTATTACCTAGAAAAGAAGATGTATATAAGTATCAGAAATACATTATAACTAAACATTAGATATTGCATAATGTATTAATACATCTCTGTGCACAAAAACTGTTTGGGTGCCCATTCACCCTCATTCTTGCATCCACTATAAATTTTGGGAGGGGCAATGTATACTCTCCCCTTCTTCCCAGTTGTTATGCCATTGCTCTGTGGTGTAGTTGGGTGGAGTAATGAGTTGTGTGTACGAATCATAAATAAGAGTTGTGAATAGCATTTTTGGTGCAAGTTTAGTGTTAAAAATTACCTCTAATCAGCTGACCGGCATTAATAACTAGGGTTGTGCAAATATGGCCTTTTTCTTAATGAAATGAATACGAATATTTTCCTTAATATTTGCGAAATGTGAAATGAATACATACAACAAAAAAATGTATGCAATTTTAGTCTTAGCGAATGTTTACCTCTTTGTGATGTGTTTGTGCTAAAGTCAAATTTTAATGAGAATATTGTAATGTATTGCTGCATTAGCACAAAATGTACATGTTAATGTTTTAAATTTAAGTATACTATATCAAAATTTACATTTGAAATAAAAAATCATCAGTGGTTGGGTTTTCTTTCCCAGCGTCTCGGTTATGTTTGAAGCATGTATCGTGGTTGAACATTTTTCAAGTTTTTTTTCAACTTTTTATCCCTTCTTGCCAGCTCTACGCAATTCTTTTTTAATTAAAGCACATGCGTTTTTAACTTGCACCAGATTTTAAACAAATGCTTATTACCTTGGTTGGGACGTATTGAAAGGTTGATGTTTTATTTGTAAGATTACTACAATTTTGTTTATTTTTAACTTGATACAGCTTTTACAGAAAGATGCTTATTTTACATCATGTAGAAAGCCATCTGCGTAAAGAAACCCTGAAACTCACAAGAATGGAACACATCATGAAAAAAGTCATAGATGTGGACTGCATGTGCATGCCAATGTTGTGGCACCAAAACATGTGCGCTAGTGTGTGGTTAGGAAATGGCCAGCCATTTTGTATAAAGTGCTGCATGCCCACACATCTTTGAATCTTTGGTGAACACAAAAAATGTTTGTTTCCATTTTGTGTTAATAGAAACATCAGCATTCTAACATGAATATATACAACTAAACACTATGTGTCACTATAAGCCTACGTAATTTATAAATTAACACACATTGCCATTTGTTATAATGAGAACCTCACAGTTACCAATGTAATTCATTTCGGTAAATGGTGGTAAAAAATGCTATATCGCGCGTTTGGCTGAGATAAAGTTAATTTACATTTTGTTGTATAGAATATTTCGCTATACGGAATATTCAAAGAAGGTTTAACGGTATAGTTTAATGTACAGTGCATTGTTTTATGCAGAGTCATTCGCTCAGAATATCGACTTTATTGGTACTCGGTACTCATTTTAATGGAAGAATCTAATCGACCCATCCCTTGTTGTAAACAAATACTTCAACATTGTATTTCTTGTGGAGATTGCCAAGTGGCTAAAATCCTAACCTAAGGATGCAATCACTAACGGAGAACAAAAAATTTGATCTGTTTGTCGAATATTTGTTGCTATCGATAATTTTCATTTTGATAATGTATTCGATTAACAAAAACGTTATAGAAATTGATAATGAAATCTGTGACATTCAATTTTGTTTTCAATATATTGAATATTCACACAACCCTATTAATAAACTATAATTTTCGAAACATCAAGAACTTAACCACAAACTCCATTATATATATTATTGGTTGTTCACAAAAAATCATTTTAAATCACTGTGATCATCAAATTATAAACACCATGCCCATTTCACCTGATCAACGCTGATCACTTGATCCCTTGTGCCCGTTTTATCCTATGTAGTGACACGTGATACTTCCTGCTCATTATTATTACTCGACTCTGCATCATCACGTGCGCGCCACGTGCCTCGAGAGAATCGAACCCAGACTGGCCGCCTCCAAGGCCAGCACCAACATAATGATAGGAAGTCACGTTGTTGCCCCCGCAACTTGTAAACCCACTAAGAACAGCCGCAGGCATTCAAAAGATTGCCGCCCATGACCAAACTCAAACCGCCCCGCTGCCACCACGCCAAGAGATGGCAGCAGCGGCGGTGCCTGGCCCAGCGGCCGACGATTACAGAGAGTGAACACAGCACGCTGGAACTGCCAAGAGGAATATAATGCAGTGCTCCCTGCGGAAATGCCCGTTGATGCGAGGCAGCTCGCCCTAGCACCAGCCAGTGCTAGGACTCTCTGCCAAACACCTCCTCCCCGAGGAGCCAACGCCTGTTGTCCACGTAGCTCACCTCAGCACAAGTCATGCTAAGGCTCTCTACTACACAGCCACAGTCCTCCTCAGGACTCTCCACGACCTTCCAATCTTCTACCAGTTCGTCGGTGGACGACGCCTTCCCTAACACAGCGGCCGAAGAGTTGTCACTTACCGTCAAGCGTCACCACACCTGACACATACACAATACATGGTGCCCCGGGTCCCTTCAGGACTACAAGCATCAATTAGGGTTCAGTTGTTTTCACAACTACTTAATTGTCAGCTCTGGTCCGCTCTTCAAGCCAGGCTCCTGAAGCCAACAGGCCCCTTCACCTGTCTTGCTCTAGTACAAAGTCCGTTGAACACCTAGTGTGTTTACAGGTAGGAGGTAGTACGGGTCACCATGTTTCTATTTTCAAGAGAATAAAACACATAGTCTAGCTAACTTCTGTCTTTCCTTGCTCTGTAGTGAACGCGTGTCTTTTCCCCAACCTGGTAAGCGACACCCTCGAAGGGAGCGGCAGGGGACCACAAATTGCCAACAAGTTTCCGACATAGAGTAACACTGCAGGCAGCCCCTAACCAGGACTGCACGTACGTCACACACATGAAAAAGTTTGACGGCCACCCATATTGTGGATCCGGTATGTAAAGGTGACTAGTGCGCAAGTACGGTAGAGCCCCGACCACTAGAAAGACACATGACGAAGTATTGGGCCAACTAAGTCATATAATCCATTCCCTTCAGAAAGTATAAACTCACTGGAGGGGGTGCCAGGCCTGACGAGGCTTGACCCAGGTACTTCTGGAGTACACTTTAACTAGGGGTTTGTTTGCCTGCCAACTCCATAGGATGAATATTAGCACCTTTCCTGTCCATGACGTTCGCTTACCGACGAAGGAGCAGGAAGAACGCCCAAAGGACAGCTGCTATCCTTGCATCTCGCCACCCCCTGAATAATCAACCTATACCAGCCCTCAGCCCCATGGAAAACAGGGTTACAAAATCACCTTTCTGTTTGTGCATGTCTGTGTGAATGCATTTGTATGTCCCCCTAAACCTTTTGAACCCAAATTCTGATTTTCACCGGTCCGGTACAATTATAGAATACTGAGTAAAGACACCTAACATATGCTGTTTTATTAAGCTGGAATCTTAACATATGGTGTTTGATTAAGCTGGAATCTTATTTTTGAAACAGCAGCCATTTTATTTTTGGTGGGTTTGTCTTAACTTGGGAACCATTCATACAATTTAAATAAAAAATTATGTGTATTTGCCAGTGCTGTCAGAACTAAATTCATTTTGGAGGAGAGCACCACCAGCACAAAATTAAACTACTGCATCATATCTTGGGAATCACAAAACAGATTCCTGTCAAATTTGCCATTCGAGTAGCAGTTACCCAAATTGTATATGATTTTGGTATCTGACTGAGGCACTTACATTCAAAATGGCATCAGTATAAATATTTTAGGTTATAATGCGATATGTACTGAACCATTTAACCAACTTCAAGTAACCTGGGTGTGACAGCAATACACTAGTTATTACAAGAATTAAACACGCAGATTCATAGCAAATTTTGTCCACCTCTTCGGAAGATTGAACCATCTGAAAAATAAAGTGTTTATGTTACTTCTGAGGAACACCTCAACCAACTTCCACCAAATGTGGCATAGAAATAATGCTGTAGTAGGCCACTATAGACTTACTGATTTTAGAAAATCAAACAATTATTTCAAACATGGAAGCAATAAATACAGTAACGCCTCAGTTTATCGGACCTCTAATCAGCGGACTTCGTATTTAATGGACAAAATCTGAAGCCACAATTATTCTTTTATTGCTGTGTCCACTTACCGCTTGTACGGTGAGAAAGTGTTCAGTGGTGAGATATGCGCATGAACTGTGTGGTAGGTGGGTGGAAGTTATTTTTAAAATCTTGCTATGGCTCGGCTGCAGGTGTATACTATAGCTGTGACCATAATTTGTGACACAGGTAACATTTCCTGTGTAGGATATGGTCTCCATGAGAGTGTGCATAACTAGGGAATGTGCCCTGCCCAATATCTCTGTTTCTGTTTACTGCAGCAATTTTGTATATTTTACCGAGCACATTCCTATGAATAGCTGCATTTCCATATAATTTTTACTCTTAGATGTTGTCCTTAGGGATCCATTCTGTTGTTTTTTATTTTATTACTAAATTAATGTACCATAATAAACATGTGTGTTTCAGTCCTGGGTGTTGTAACACATCTTTACACGACTTTGCTACTTTACAGCAAGCAGGAAGTTGTCATGAAAAAATAGTGTAAAAAAATTAATCAAACAACCCTTAATATGTACCGTAATTTTGTGTGTACAGGCCGCACCATGATCTTGAGCCTCTAAGGCCGGAAAAAAACAAATATCTCGTGTACAGGCAGTAGAAACTTTTTTTAAAGCCTGAAGTTTGTTCGCGTACGGTAACAACTGACATTTGACGCGCTGCCTTGCTAGGCTGTTTACAGCTGTGCCATCATCAATCACTTCAGTTCATTCACCTTCGTGTCATGCATGCTTCCCAGATAAACAAACTTGAGAGATAATGGGAAAAGAACTAGCAAGTTATAATGCAAAATTTAAGTTGAAGGTTGTGGAATATGCACGAGAACATTTAAAAAGTGCAGTTGGTCGACAGTTTGATGTCAATAATAAAAATGTACAGTATTGATGAAGAGGAAAAAAATACGCGGGAAAAACTGCCTAAAAACAAATGTGCTTTGCAAGGCAAACAGTGTAAATACCCGGAACTGAAAGAAGAACTGTTTCAGCACGTACTCGCAACTAGGACATTTGCCAGCAACTCGATTGCGCAATTTCACAATTTGCCGGCAACTCAATTGCGCAATTATTAGCAGTTGTTCAGTGCAATGATAGCACATAAAAATAATTTACTTGTATTCTCTGGGCTATTCCCTGATGATGCGGGATCTTAGGTAGGTGTCATTTTATTGTGGTCAGAAATGTTNTAAGTTAGGCCGCACCCCATATTTCCCATAAAAATGAGTATAAAATGTGCGGCATATACGTGCCAAAATATGGTACGTATTTACTGCACAGAAATTTATGTTTTTTTTTGTTGTTCGTTGCCTTTCACAGGACAACGTTCATTTTCAACAGAATCGTACTTAACTATACCTAAATCTTAACATTTTTTTGAAAGTGAAAAAAATTTTTTAAGTGTATTTTTGCATTGCTCTTCAAAATCACAAAGAGGTACGTATGGAATTTTATTCCAAACTGTAAATGGTTTTTATAAACGAATTACGTGCCGCTTGTAGGACATGAAATGCGTTGTTACTGTACACAGACGAGATAAACGTGTTTACTTAAAAGGCACACTGGAAAAAAAGCTATTTTTAGCATTGAGCAATGGCATGGTTATATGATCATTGAGCATGGTGTTGCTCACATGTAACAGTGTATGTTTTTTAGAGAGAAATACCATGTGAAACTTATTATAGTCAATCCTGAATTTAAGTTAAAGATTGTGCATATTTGTTGTGTGAAATGGCTTTCCCCTCAGGAGAAAAACTAGAAGCAGGTGTTTCAGTGGCAAGGCTACACACCACATTACAGCACTTGATAGGCCACAATTTATTGAATAGTGAAAAATGCTTAAAATTAATTTTAAAGAGAGCGATGGTATAGACAGAATGTCTGCCTGTTGTGATGCATTTTTAGCTATCTGGCAGACGCATGGCCTGCGTGAGGCGTGAGAAAGAACAAGCAAGCGGTAGATCAATAACACAATGGAACGCCAAGGTCAAGACGTACAGTATGTAGTCAAATGTGACATGGCCCGTTTCACGGCAGACGGTACTGCTATTCATATCACGTAAATACACATACATATTCCGTATGCCTGTTATCGTATTCCCGCCGCTAAAGGCTGACCAGGACCTGTACTTTTCTCATTTCACACAGGGGAAGGGACAGTATGCAGCCTGTTTCCATTTCCAGATTATCATCTAAGCCCGACGAAGTTGTAAAACATAGAACAGAAGGGCACAGCAGTGGAAATTTAGTCAAGTAGGGATGCAAAATAATAAAAAAATTCACAGTGGAAGTTGACGTGCTCGCTGCTAATGCGCACTACTCAGCTGAGGACCAGAAAATATTTTAACTACAAAATCTTACATTGTACCTTCCTTTCCCTTGGACAGCTAATGGTGAGTCATAAATTACCAAAAATACTTGCAACTCATTGTTCCTCCTGGCTGCATAAACATCTTCGCCACGCTAAGTGACCCACTTAAATATTCATACCTGTAGATTTTTTGGTACTTTACCATTTAACGAGCTTTCTGGTTTACTGGATTATGCCACCCCTCAATTAGTCTGGTAAATTGAGTCTTTATAGTAATTATGTTAGTATTCCATAAGAGTTGTGCTGATTCTGTAATACTGATTCACTGATGTGCTGCCAATGTGTGAAATAGTTTTTTTGTTATATTTAAGTTGAATTTAAACAATAGTATTGGTAAAGTGCAACACAATTAAAAGCAATTTTGTACTTATTTCAGTTTACAGTGTCCATAAAATAAATACAATAATGCAATAAACCAGTGAGTTCAAGTGAACAAAAAAGTTTTCTATGTTTGTAGAAATACTTGTGTGAACACAGAAAATGGTAAGCATGTGAAAGATTGTTTGTATGTTTTGTTGCTGTAGACAGTCAACTGATAGCTTAAAACTAAAATGGTGGATTGTTTTTAAATATATGCATTGGTTCTACTAGATAGGATTAATGTTACTTGCAAAAAAATGTACTACTGTATTTAATTAATAAAAAAAAAAACAAATGTAGGATAATTGATATTTTGTGCTTGGGTGCTTTGCTACACATTTGGGTTGGTATAAAAAAATTTGTTCATGAACAGGAAGTTTTAAAATTAATGCCCTTCACAGAATTAATTTGTAACAAGAAAATATTACTAATGAATTCTTACAGGAGAACCTTGTTATAATAGATGTGATGGGGAAACTTTCTATGTTCACTATAGAGGGGACACTTTCTATGTTCACTATAGAGGGGACACTTTCTATGTTCACTATAGAGGGGACACTTTCTATGTTCACTATAGAGGGGAAACTTGACATGCACACTGTCTTGAAATAATATACATTACAAAACTGATGTATAAAATTTACATACTTAAGAGTGATTTATAATCTTAATAATCTGTGGGAAAGCATTTTATAACTTATATACATGCTCAAAAAAATCTGAATATAAACCTAAGTCAAAACTCTAATACAGGTCACGTGAATTAAAACTAGCATGTGCTAAAATTAACTCATTGTTACGCATTTACAATGTTGAAAAAAAAAAAACTACTAGGTACTAACTAGGTTTAGTTGTTCCTAGAACTTTTCCGAATGTCTAGTTCTTGCTGAAAAAGATTGTTGAATAAAAACTAGAATTTAGTAGTACAACCTAGCCGTTACTTATTGTTTGGTAGAGATATGAAACGAGTTCTTTATCGGAGGACCAGGGTTTTATCCCGACACACGCACATAAAAACAACTTATCATGCCGCCATCTTGTCGCGCACTGATGAGAGCGCTGCCTGGTGGTAGATGTTTCCATTTGCACATAAACTGTTTTTGCACTCACCACCCAATTGTAGAACAATCACAAGCTTGTCCCCAAACAAAATAAGAATAAAAGAGGTTTCTCCAACACACACAGAATGTACACAACACTAGCATATGTTTAAGCATCACAGAAGGCATGCTAGCTCTCTAGTCAGCAGCAACTATGGTGATGTACATGCCCGTTTGCAAGTGTAAATGTTGTCCTGAATGAAAAGAATTTGATTCAAGGAAATGTAAAGAACTCTTATGATTCGAAAGTGAGAGAGTAGAAATCTTAGCCACAAAATTCTTACAGGTAAATAACAAAATGTGGGGTGGTGCAACAAGCTCAAGAAAAAAGATAGAGATATTCCTTTGTTTCATTGGTGATCCTGGGGTACCAGTCAGGAATAGCAGATAATGTTGGTGTTCACCTATCTATACAGTGTGTAAAACTATTGACTTTGTGATGGATTGGATTATAGTAAACCCACGCGACTGAATTCATTTTCCATCTACTCCAGCGGAAACGAACAAAGCTAAGATTCTGTGGCAGCGGCACTTCCAATCGTCAACAGTAATTGGTGCCTTAAATTCTACACAAGTACAAATACTGAAAGCACAATAATTTGGTGACAATTATGTTAACCCCAAGAGGTATTCGAGGACAAATGTTCAAGTAATTTGCGATACCAACAAAAAATTCACAAGTATTAAGGTGGAGTTGACAAGCAGCTTCCATAATGCGAGGATTTGGAGGAATGCTCCATTAAACATCATTTCAGGGTACGATGGTGCTGCCTATTTGCTGGGGGACTCACGTTATGGAATTTCACCTTGGTTGATTACTCCTTTTAAACAACACAACAACCAGGCAAAAAGACATTTCAATTTAGTTCATGCCCGGTAAAGGGTTATTAACAAAAGATGTTTTGGCCAAATAAAAAAACCATTCCCAACACTTTGGAATTCTATACGGGTATCCTTAGATAAAGTACCAAAACTAGTTGTTTGCTGTACTATAACATTTCAAAGCACTTAAATGACTTAATACATTACGAACATGTTGAAGATGGTCCTGACGAAGAGGAAGTCAATAGTCCTGAGTACAAAAATTTTGCTACCATGAGACGACAGGAAATGTTGCTTCTAATAAACTGAAAATTCCCCTTCCTGAATCCTTTAAAAACAGTTTTATGCAATAAAATTTATTTTCAGTAATAACTAACTACTAAATTGTAATTGATCAGAAAGTGATTAAAATTGATAAATTGTAGTATTAATTTATATAAATAAATATCTTTGTTATACTCTATCTTATCCTAAAGAATAAAATGAAAACATAAAGCGTACGTAATAACACATTATAAACAAATGAATAAAAAATGGAAAATGTCTAAGTCCAAGTGTGAATGCAAATATCTTACAGGCACTTGTGTGAGTAGTGCATGTGCATGCACAATAATGTGGGTAAGAATGTATAACATAACGCACACTTAATATTAACTGTATATTAATTGTTTCATTTTTCCTTTATATTTGCAACATGTGTGAAACATAGAATGTGTGAGTGAAGAGATTTGGGCGACTCTTAACATTGAGGTGAAGCAAGTTGAGTATGGAGCAGCGCCAGAATGCAAGTGCGGGGAAAAAAGGAGATCCCAGAGAAAACACGTCGACCAGCGGCATTGTCCAGCAAGATTGTGAAACATAGAAAATATATTAATATATACGCTACTAAGTGCATAACATAACACACTCTTACGCACACATTCGCCCAAGCACATTCATTTCTCAAATGCACATCTGCCCTGAAATATTCATGTTCTCACGTTCACTTAAAGCCATTTGTTTCCTTGTAATTATTTAATTTATTTTCAATGTTTTTTTACAGAAAGAAGAGAAGGATAAGGTACGGTACATAAAAATATATGTACAGTATTTATATATTTATGACTATTAAAACTTCTGAAAAACTAAGCATTCCTTTCAGTCATGAAAATTTGTTTGCCTAGACATTTCACTGTATTGTTTTAGTAATTTTTAAATCTGCAGCTTCTTATGTTCAATTCCCTTTCCCAATTTTTTTCAATTTGACATGTTATTTTACAGCTTTATTAGTTGTGCTGTCATCACTTTTCTACCTACAGCTTTTGAATACTCCTTTGTCAATTTCTCCCAAGCTTACGTAATTGCCTTCATAGCTGTGGGTACCTTGGATTTTTCTAAAATAATTTATCTCACATCAAATAATTCAAGTAGAAGAGACCTATCTAACTTTTTTTCTGTAGCATCATCACCACTTGATAACATTTTTCCATGAATAAACAGGACTGTGTGACCAACAATATAAATATCAAAGCAGTAATGAACAGAACAAAATGATGCAGACTGATCCAATCTGATTGGAAAGATGTACATGTCCCCACATGTTGGTCACACTGGAGAATATTTCAATTTAGATGATGCTAGAGCAAGCATCTGCTAGAGTTTTCCATGTTAGTTGAGCGTAATTAAATCTTTATACCAATTTTTATTCAACAGATTTTCACCTAATGCTAAATATACCTAGTGGGTACTATCCTAGTAGATGCTTCATTTTATTCACAATAGCCATTGTAAACTGTATTGGTAGTTTTTCAACAGACCAAAATTAAAAACTGATGCATGCTGAAAAGCAATGCATGCAAGACTTGATCTCCATCCAGATGTAAACATCTGGTTTGCTGTGTGGGTGGGTGCAATATGTCACAGAAAATAACAGCATATTCTGTAGTTTATAACCTTAGTAGAGTCAATGTGTTAATATAAGAAAGGCAAGGATACAAGAATTTTTTGAGATAGAATAATTGCATTATGATTATGTTATCTTCTCATGGTCCAATCACCCTCCTCTTAACCCCTTCCCAACACCTTTTATTGATGGGTGCAGCTGCGAAAACAGTTCCCTCTTCCCTTCCCCCTGGACTCTGACCCTTGTCTATGTCAAGCTGGTAAATTACTGTATCTCACAGCAGGGGGGAGCTTGGGACAATCAGTACAAACTTTGTTTGAAAAAACAGTGGATGTTGAGCACCTGATGCTTTCCTTTCAAAATGCTATGTACTGGTGGTGAAAGAATAGCAAAAACATTCAATATGCACTAAGGCAAGACTTATAAATTATATTTACCGAAGAATAACTCACAACTACTCCGAACATTTTAGGTTTGTCAAATCTGCAGACAATTATCAGCAGTTCATACATTAGCAGAAGCACCAATTCGGTCAACATCGGCAAATTCGGCAGAAGTACATTCAAATCAACACAGCTGTATTTCATATGTACTGGCACATTAAAATGATCCAATCGCACTTGGTACGCTGCCTGTACCTCTTTTGAGCTAATGAACAGCCTCTTCTGTCTGCCATTTCGGAAGACAGCACCACCTACTCAATGATTGTAATTAATTAAATTTTGATCATTCATGTTCAAAAAGCAAAGAAAGTTGTATGAAAGATCAAACAAACAAGTGATTATAACAAATACAAAAAAGTGCATGCACAAAAAAAAATACTTCATATGTATGTGGCTTTAAAAAGGTAATAACATTTGGGTCAGCACGAAAAGATATTTAAAGAAGAAGCAAAGCGCCATACCTGCCGTTAGGGTTGTGGGCAATAGTCTGAGGGTAGATGTCGCAGCTACCCATATCCTTGATGACCAGGGGTAGGCGCTCGCCATCTTTGATCTCTGCGCCCTCCCCCATTGCCTTCAGGTTGGCCTGCTGGACTTCCGAGTGGCGTGCCCAGATGATCTTGCCACCGTTGACATCCATGGAGACGGCGGGCTCCTCCCGACCCACCTTCACCATGATGCTACCCTCATCATACCTGACAAGCAACATGCACAGCTACCTTACTGTCTCCAGCACAACTACACTGCACACTTCCCAACACCTTGATATACTGTACAAATCAATGAACTGCATTTCACAAATTTTGTAAACAGTTCTGGCTTCAAAATTAACTATGCTACCTCCAAAAATATACTTTCAAGTTGGTAGATTTTTAGATTTAATAACAATATTCCACCCAAAAGGACTTAATTTGCCTATTACACAGCCCAAATGAAAATTATCCGAAACAAACAAATCCTTTCATTAAATTTCATTATCTGAGAATAACTATTAATTCCATAAACTAAACTGTCTACACAAAGAACCACTGGTTCACATTTCACAAAATCTGTGGCACTTTATTTTAGAAAAGGTGTGCACATAGAATAGACTGCCAAAGTCTTATTACAAGAAAAAAGATACATGGCATTTGTTAATGTACTGTGATGTTTCCAGATCAATGTTTCTATTAGCTCCAAGACTTTCTAAACATTCTGGTTCCGAAACACTACAAGTTCAATTAAGTGTATCCACCCTCCGAGTGTGGCTGATGAATATAGGCCTGACAACTTCTCGACCATTTTTTTTCGCAATTATCCCAACCAACTATGTACCATATTTACTCGTCCGTCAAANTTCCGAAACACTACAAGTTCAATTAAGTGTATCCACCCTCCGAGTGTGGCTGATGAATATAGGCCTGACAACTTCTCAACCATTTTTTCGCAATTATCCCAACCAACTATGTACCATATTTACTCGTCCGTCAAGTGCAGCTTTTATGTGACTTTTTGAAATCACAAAATGGACTGCATCTTACATTCACTAGCTTATTCAACAAATTTCNGTGCAGCTTTTATGTGACTTTTTGAAATCACAAAATGGACTGCATCTTACATTCACTAGCTTATTCAACAAATTTCAGTATTAAAAAATTAAGTGATTTCAACTCCACAAGGCCTTGAATACATGTATTTTTGTACTGTTAATACGAAATCCCCTAGCAGGAACTAGATACTCGTGAAAAATATTTATTGCAGAAATGTAAACAAACTGTTTGACCAATGATGAATAGGTTTTGTAGCACATTGTACAAAAAAACAGTGGACATGGTAGAGCTCTAGTGAATTCACACTTGTAACGATAATTGACTGGGATACCATTTTGTTACACCAAACTGTGGGATGAGATATTTCATAAATGTTACCAGTAATCTGTGAAGCAGATGATGTTTACAGAAGTTATGAAAAAGAAGCACAAACGTAGCAATTATACTTTCCATGAGAATAAAAAAATTTAATAAAATTACATTAAAAAAGAATTGGGACGTGAAATAAGATTATGTTACACAAGAAACAAGATAAGAAATAAATGCATATTTCACAAAAACTCAGAAGCAAAATAAAGTTATAATTACATGAGAAACTTTTGTATCAACAGAAAAGTTTCTAAGTCTGAACTGTCACTGTCCCTATCTGTTGGTTCAACAGCAGCAATTTAATTTCAATGAGTAAATAATAATAAGGCCTATACTCTGCTACTTCAATGGAAGAGATGTCAATGAAGTGTTGTGTGTTAGGTTGAAAGTCTACACCTAGTCATCCTTGATAAAGTAAAATTTGAGAACCACTGACTTCTCTTCACTAACAAAACAAGAAGTTCAATTAACATGTGTGAGAGTAAAACTCATTCACATCACTAATAAAATAATATACTTTAATTTTTTTTTCTGGAGGGGGAAAATTACAAATGCATCTGTCAGTACTTGATNATCACTAATAAAATAATATACTTTAATTTTTTTTTCTGGAGGGGGAAAATTACAAATGCATCTGTCAGTACTTGATACATGACCTCGACAACTGTGTTTAGGGAGTCTGCACATGCCCAGGAACACTCACCCCACAGCTACGTTGTTTGAGCCGCGCATACATGAGATGGTCCACACCCGCTCCAAGCCGTANCCAGGAACACTCACCCCACAGCTACGTTGTTTGAGCCGCGCATACATGAGATGGTCCACACCCGCTCCAAGCCGTAGTTGAGCGAGGACTCCAGGCGGTACGTACCAGCGTGCCAGATGCGCACAGTGCCATCCTCTGAGCCAGTCAGCACAATCGGCAGCTCCGGGTGGAAACACACTATACAAAACACACACACTAGTCACATCCACACTAATGAAGACAGCATCACATGTATTGTGCCCACAGTCTGAGTATGGTTTCAAATAACCGTATTATTAAGAAGTTGAAGCAACAGATGATTATAGTTGTAGCTGTAGAATGCAGCAGAGATGATGAAGTTGACAGCCCTATGACTCTAAGAAATAGCATGGTGATGAAACTACGTCACACCCAAGACTGCAAGGAGTAAAATAAGTATTGATGGGGGGGGGACACAGAGAGAGAAAATGAGTGAAATTATGCTATATCATAAATGATAAATGCATGACAAAATATAGATTACTTACACAAAACAGCATTTATACTGAAGGGAATGGCAGATATGTTAAATGTCTTTGGATTTTATAGCCAATAATTGATAACAATACAGAAACAAGTCCCATCATACCTGCATTTGTACAGCAAAAATTCACTACCAAATGAAAACTACTATTACTAACCCCATGTACAGACTTAAGTACTCCCCTTGTTAGAAAATTCAATTCTGCAGCATTANATGAAAACTACTATTACTAACCCCATGTACAGACTTAAGTACTCCCCTTGTTAGAAAATTCAATTCTGCAGCATTATTAAAATTTTTTTCAAACTCCTTCACACAAGTAATTACTACACCCATTATGGTACAACAGCTGCATTTGGGGATTAATATTAACTGTGTTAACCTGTTAACAGGAGGGCACGAGTAAGGGAAACTCGACCTAGAGGACATAAGGAAAGCTCAAGTTAGAACCAAACCAGCGCCGGCAACCACTGCCAAATCAGGACCAACCAAAGCATGATGGGAACAGATACAACCTGCAANCGAACCAAACCAGCGCCGGCAACCACTGCCAAATCAGGACCAACCAAAGCATGATGGGAACAGATACAACCTGCAACCATACCAACACCCAGGCAGCCCAAGTGCTGGCACTGTCCCACCAGACACATCCACAAGGATTGCCCTGTTCTTCAGAAGAAAATACAGGCCAGGAAGATGGGTTCAACCAGCTCCGTTGGATCTAAGAAGGGTGCCAAACCCCCAGCCTCTGCAGAAGTAGAGGCTCTATGGATGACCAATCCTCCAGGAGAAGACTGTCTTTAAGAATCCACCAATCGGGTCAAACAAAGTCCTCGCAACCTTGGACACCGCCGCGAATACCAATTTCATCCAGAAGAGTTTGCATTGCAACTGCGTCCATGCCTCGACACCAAGCTGTTGAAAAGAAGGCAACTAAAATATTCTTTGCCCAATCCAGATGCTCTATAGTGCAAGTGCCTAATGTTCCAANATCACTAATAAAATAATATACTTTAATTTTTTTTTCTGGAGGGGGAAAATTACAAATGCATCTGTCAGTACTTGATGCATGACCTCGACGGCTGTGTTTAGGGAGTCTGCACATGCACAGGAACACTCACCCCACAGCTACGTTGTTTGAGCCGCGCATACATGAGATGGTCCACACCCGCTCCAAGCCGTAGTTGAGCGAGGACTCCAGGCGGTACGTACCAGCGTGCCAGATGCGCACAGTGCCATCCTCTGAGCCAGTCAGCACAATCGGCAGCTCCGGGTGGAAACACACTATACAAAACACACACACTAGTCACATCCACACTAATGAAGACAGCATCACATGTATTGTGCCCACAGTCTGAGTATGGTTTCAAATAACCGTATTATTAAGAAGTTGAAGCAACAGATGATTATAGTTGTAGCTGTAGAATGCAGCAGAGATGATGAAGTTGACAGCCCTATGACTCTAAGAAATAGCATGGTGATGAAACTACGTCACACCCAAGACTGCAAGGAGTAAAATAAGTATTGATGGGGGGGGGACACAGAGAGAGAAAATGAGTGAAATTATGCTATATCATAAATGATAAATGCATGACAAAATATAGATTACTTACACAAAACAGCATTTATACTGAAGGGAATGGCAGATATGTTAAATGTCTTTGGATTTTATAGCCAATAATTGATAACAATACAGAAACAAGTCCCATCATACCTGCATTTGTACAGCAAAAATTCACTACCAAATGAAAACTACTATTACTAACCCCATGTACAGACTTAAGTACTCCCCTTGTTAGAAAATTCAATTCTGCAGCATTACTAAAATTTTTTTAAAACTCCTTCACACAAGTAATTACTACACCCATTATGGTACAACAGCTGCATTTGGGGATTAATATTAACTGTGTTAACCTGTTAACAGGAGGGCACGAGTAAGGGAAACTCGACCTAGAGGACATAAGGAAAGCTCAAGTTCGAACCAAACCAGCGCCGGCAACCACTGCCAAATCAGGACCAACCAAAGCATGATGGGAACAGATACAACCTGCAACCATACCAACACCCAGGCAGCCCAAGTGCTGGCACTGTCCCACCAGACACATCCACAAGGATTGCCCTGTTCTTCAGAAGAAAATACAGGCCAGGAAGATGGGTTCAACCAGCTCCGTTGGATCTAAGAAGGGTGCCAAACCCCCAGCCTCTGCAGAAGTAGAGGCTCTATGGATGACCAATCCTCCAGGAGAAGACTGTCTTTAAGAATCCACCAATCGGGTCAAACAAAGTCCTCGCAACCTTGGACACCGCCGCGAATACCAATTTCATCCAGAAGAGTTTGCATTGCAACTGCGTCCATGCCTCGACACCAAGCTGTTGAAAAGAAGGCAACTAAAATATTCTTTGCCCAATCCAGATGCTCTATAGTGCAAGTGCCTAATGTTCCAACGGTCTATCATTGGTCAAAGGAAGAGACCACGCTAGTCAGATGGGCATAGTGCATTCCTGCTGTTTCACGGAGCCAACCTCTGGCCGCATCCGCATCTCCAGCCAGTACCCTGGAGATTGTCACCACTGCCACCAACTCTGCCAAAGCGACAGCCGAACGCCACCTCATGACCCCTTGTCACTCCTGTGGTACGAAGACAAACTCGGTCCCTCGCACCCTGCAATTCAGCACCCAACTTACATGTGTGTGGGAGATTTTGTGCCAGTAAAAGCCCCTACCAGGCTTACTCTCAAACCCGCACCTGCATCGCCTGTATGTAAAATAATTGAGGTACCAGTCTGCCTAGCACTTTACACTAAGTAAGGTGAGTAATAACACACCCTGTGTACTGAGCTCTGCTTCCTAGCTCACAGGAGTTGCCATCACACTAGAAGTCACCACATAGTATTGCACATAAAATAAAGTGTAGTAAAAATTCTCAGCAAGTACACAAGGGCTGTGATCCACACAATGTTCTGAGTACTGTGTTTGCCCAAGTAGGGTTGCACAATTTATGCAGATTTTGTGTGTCCAAACAATGGGGTGCAACCCTTATGCAATTTTTCACTTTTATGAAGAAAAAAAAAATAGTTAATTTACTGTGGGATATAATATGTATAAAAATAATCATACTGTGTTTGTTTTTCATAAATAAAACCTACGTACAACAATACAACTTATTTGTATTTATCACAATGCCTCAACACGGCGTGTGTATTGCGTACCACGTGTGCTGTGCATAGCCTGCCAGCACAGTCTGCAAGTGCTCAGTTGGCCAGCCAGGTGTTGCTGGGCTGGCGATGGTGCGTGTGTGTGTGTGTGTGTGTGTGTGTGCGCATCATCACACACACACACATGCAGCTGCTGGCTGTAGCATCCGGCAAGCGAGAGACAACAGAAGAAGGGTACAACATGAATGATAGCATCCGGCAGTTCAATGTATAGCGCTTCCCCTCCTACCACCACCAAGCGGCTTTGTGGAGAAATAGCAAGCTGGGCTGGGCGGCTGGAGGTGATACAAAGCAGAACTGATAGGCAAGGAACATGAGGCAATGGACAGTGCAGTATTCGTTACGCACCATTGTTAAGCCAACACGACACAAAGGAAATGCCACTTTTATTGTTATTCTATCAAACAGTTGACACACCACAACCTACGTAATTCACACATCTAGCCTCGTCACATACGCGGTCCTCTCCTAAGAAGAGCCGTTACGCCGCACATGCCACAGGGCGCCTTCCAAGTCAGGGTGGTTTGCCTGGCCATTGCCGCCTACTGTGCTGCAACCCACTTCCCATCACGTCGCAGTTTGCCAGCGCCTGGCGTGTGAGAGGAAGTTTCCGCCACTCTCAGTTACTGTCTTCTCTCCTTCGCGTCTCTCTCTCTCCACACCCCGCAACCACCGCGCCGGCCCTGTGAGCCGAGTATAAATAGGACCCGCAGTCCTCAGTTCGAAGCTGTCTCGCACAAGCTTACTTGCCGGGTGTCACGCTGCCCGAGAGTCACCAGACTTCAAGTCTCGTCTTCGCAGAACATCACGCTGCCCAAAGAACTACCGACTTTTTCAAGTTGCATCAGTCTTACGCTGTTCAGTCAAGAACTCTGCTCTGTACGACACTGCAGCGCTGCACGTCAGCATACCGATACCTTTGTGCATCCAGCTATCTTGTAGTTTACTCTCAGCTATCACGAGTGCGAGTACTGCAGTTGCCCTCGCCCCCCGTGCTGCCGCATTTTCCAAGACATAGGTAACTATACCAGTTGTAACTTAGGACCAGCCCTTCAGGCCTCAGTCAGACCAGACTCAGGCTGGTTTGTGCACGCTTTAATGGAGCAATCAATAAAACAGGCATAAATCGAATTTGGTCAAGTTGTCTCTCCAGCACTCTGTATTCCTACACCTTGTCCTTTCTCTTTCCGGTTCGTCACCTGTCCTAGTAAGACTCTTCAAGGGTTAGCCACGAGCCAACGTCTTGCTCATTTTCTCTCCTATTGATAGCTGTCTTGAAGTGCAGCTTAGGAATCTTGCCTTCCTGGGCCTCATTAGAGCAGTTGTCTCTTGGACTACCGACCTTCCAGTAAGTGCTTGGGTCAGACAGCAACGTTCCACGCGCCAGGTTTCTTGCTAGCCCAACTCCCAACAGGAGTCCTGCTCTTCGTGACACCTGGGTCAGATCGCGACGTTCCGCACGCCAGGGAGCCATGGGAGTGGATGCCCTTTACAGTCTACTGTAACCTCCAGCTTGGAACTTGGATTAGATNCCGCACGCCAGGGAGCCATGGGAGTGGATGCCCTTTACAGTCTACTGTAACCTCCAGCTTGGAACTTGGATTAGATTGCAACATTCCGGGTGCCAAGTCTCTGGGTTGAAGACTAGTACACGCCTCCCACCTTACCTGACCTCCACATCCCTCATTCCATCAGGCTGTGTCTACCCCTTACTGGCCACTCACTATCAACCTAATTGGTTACTCCCACCAACTTCTGCCTCATTATAGTATAGGGCTGGGCGGGGCAAAGCTACCAAGCTAGGGTTAGCTCATGCTGGGGTACGAAAGAAAAGCGACCCAGTTGAAAACCAGGTATACTCCTGGAAGAAAGAGAAGACTGAATGTCAAAGAGGGTCAACCACCACCTCAGCAAGCTCCACTNCCATCAGGCTGTGTCTACCCCTTACTGGCCACTCACTATCAACCTAATTGGTTACTCCCACCAACTTCTGCCTCATTATAGTATAGGGCTGGGCGGGGCAAAGCTACCAAGCTAGGGTTAGCTCATGCTGGGGTACGAAAGAAAAGCGACCCAGTTGACAACCAGGTATACTCCTGGAAGAAAGAGAAGACTGAATGTCAAAGAGGGTCAACCACCACCTCAGCAAGCTCCACTTCTAACCTCCTCTGGCACGTACCACATGCTGTATCTCCGCTGCCACCTACGCCGCCGAAGAAGACACCTACCTTCGTCCAGCCAGCTAACATTACCAGGGTAGTAGGGTAGTAAGGGCCCTTAACGTCACACCAGCTTACATTCCAACCAAGGCACCCACTCGCCCATCGCTCGCCTATGCACCACCCAAAGCTCAATGCACAATTATCGACATGGCCAAAACCAACAACTCAGGCACCAGGAAAAACCCTGTTCAAGTGACGACCATGGCTTCACCGTCGTCCAGGGGGGGAAGTACCTCGGCCTTACCCTCTAACAACAAATCCCACTATTTAATTTTTAAAAAAGTTTTTCTCATGGAAAAAGTATGGTATGACCCATACGCACGGGCAACTCTTATGGTGGAAAAAGTAGATTTATTTGCGAGAAAACATACCTGCAACCCATACGCATGGGTGACACTTTTGTGGGTAAACACAGTACTCGATGACCAAGAGCTGGTTATTAAAGTGCCTATGTTCACAGTCACAGCTCAACACAGAATATATTTGGAAACTGTTCACTATGACAACAATAACTCACTGAATGCAATTTAAGGTTTATCACAGTCCAACACTTTAAATATGTTCTATTACATTAAAATTAGTTTACAATCACACTTCAACAAACAGGCTTCTAATATTCTGTTTGTTGCAACAGACCTCATTCGGATTACTTTAGAGCAAAATACACTGTCGGACAATGCAAATGGCACACTATGAAGAAGCCAACAAACATCNTCATTCGGATTACTTTAGAGCAAAATACACTGTCGGACAATGCAAATGGCACACTATGAAGAAGCCAACAAACATCAACAAAAGATTTAAATAGCGAGAGTACAGGCTTGTATGCATATTGTCTCATGTTGAAGAGTTTGCATTTCACTGTAAACCTTGTAGTGACACTGCAAACACCGACCAGTTGTTGTAGACACTGCCATGTAGTTGAAGCCGCATTAATGCGAGAAGCACTAGACGATACCAAACAAGTGTACAGTTTGAAGAAGAATGCCAGGAAGATGCCAAAGATGTCGCTTCCCAATTGACGNGCCATGTAGTTGAAGCCGCATTAATGCGAGAAGCACTAGACGATACCAAACAAGTGTACAGTTTGAAGAAGAATGCCAGGAAGATGCCAAAGATGTCGCTTCCCAATTGACGGACTTCTAGAGAGGACTTGTAATTGGGTTGAAAATTGCAGGGTGGTTGTATCGTCATATAGCCTACTATGTGAATCGTTCATACCACACTGTCCGATACTGTTAGGAGCTGTAGATACATGAAGGACACTTGGAGGAACAGCTCAGGAAGGACGAGGTCGACTACCAGTCGAGAAGATTAACTAATTGTGCTTCACACACTGAGGGATCCCATGGTGACCTGGTCCACAGTACAATTTCCCAATGCCTTGAAGAGGCAAATCTGTGATACCAACACCCATTACATGTTCTGCCAATAACTCTGTAACAGCGGTGACTCCGTTTGCAGTAGTGCCAGACCAGGGCAATATGGAACACCGCAGAATCTTTAGTGATAAGTGCTACTTTGTTATGGGGACTGATGATAATTGTTCTCGGGTGTGGAGGGCCCATGGTGAATGCTACAATCCCAACTTCACTATTGAGCCGCACACTGCACCCATGGTAGAAATTTTGGTCTCGGGAGCCATAACCTATGACAGTCGATCTGCTCTTGTCGTGTTACATAGAAATTGATGGCCCAGCGGTACGTAGAGGAAATTCTACACTGCTCCAATTTCTGGCCGGGATACCAGGTGCGATATTCCAGCAGGATAACACCCGACCGCACAAGGCACGGGTAGCCCAGGACTGCCTCCATCAAGTCTAAACACTACCATGGCCTGCCTCCCCCACTGACATGTCGCCAATTGAACATGTGTGGGACCAGANATGTCGCCAATTGAGCATGTGTGGGACCAGTAGAAATGCCAGCTGCTGCTGTGCCACGGTATTCGGGATTTGGAACACACTGTCCAACAATTGTGAGCCCATCTGGCAGGAAAATATCCGACATATGCTGAACTCCACGCCAAACTGCATTTGCTGCATATATCCCAGCGTGAAGAGGTGCGACACATTATTGAAGATGACTGGATGGCGTACCACAGATCCATATGTAACTGTCATGCTGCTCTGTATTTGTGATCAGGTGTATTAATCATCTCTATCACCAACTCTATAAAGTTTAAGTACCCTCTGTTGCATCCTTCTGTATGTGCTATTTTTATTGTCCGGCAGTGTATATACATGCAAGTCATTAATAAACTGTACATATTTATTTTATAAGAGTGACTTGAAAATAAGCCATCCATTATTGTAATATTTGTTATCTTGCCATTAAAACCCACCTTGAACAGAAATACATGCTTGCAAATGATATGCAGACCAAAGCCACTAAGTGTGCAACCCAAACCTGCGGAAATATTCTGAGCATGGCCCTCCAAAGTCTGCACGCATGTCTTGTTCTGATAGTCCCATATCTTAACAAGTCTGTCATCTGCCCCAGAGATGAGGTATGGCTTGTCGCCACCATGGTAGTAATCCACACAGTTCACTCCCTTCTCGTGACCTTCCAAGGTGAAATTCGGGTTCGATGAGCCCAGTTGCCACACCTGCCAATCACAGTGAGGCATGTGACTATCAATGGGATCTGTTACAAAACATTTGCTGAGAATTCTCAATCAGTTTTAATTGACTTAGCACAGATAACTATTTTTCACTACACGTATAACCTGTAATAGAAGCTGACGATACGATACAAACTGATACAAACAGACAATATAACTCAAAATACTTTGCAATGTTAAGAGCTACAGAAAAATGTGAAGGTACCAACCTCAGATGAAAAATGAAAAAACTTTTTTGTACCAGCAGATTAATACTTTTAACACCTATGATGAGTGAGTATCATTTTTTTTTTTAAACCCTTTCATCCTCATCAGGTTATTGAGCCCTCTCTCAGTGAATAAACTGCAGCAAAAATTGCCACACTCTTGAGTCGCTGCCACACTGTCTATTAGTCAAAAGCAGTAATTTGCAGGAATACATCATTGCGAGGAGTTAGGTTTCTCCCAAATTTTACCCCTCAACAAATCATACAACAACAAATATTTACTGTATACATTTACAAAAATTTACTAAATTTCAGTGTAATACTTTGGAAGAAAATATGTGTTTAAAATACACAGTAATTTTTTTAATAATAAAAAAAGCATGACAAAAACTAACACATCACCTAACTCTACCTTTCCATTGGCATCAGTGAAATCCTATGTTAAATNTCATTCGGATTACTTTAGAGCAAAATACACTGTCGGACAATGCAAATGGCACACTATGAAGAAGCCAACAAACATCCACAAAAGATTTAAATAGCGAGAGTACAGGCTTGTATGCATATTGTCTCATGTTGAAGAGTTTGCATTTCACTGTAAACCTTGTAGTGACACTGCAAACACCGACCAGTTGTTGTAGACACTGCCATGTAGTTGAAGCCGCATTAATGTGAGAAACACTAGATGATACCAAACAAGTGTAAAGTGTGAAGAAGAATGCCAGGAAGATGCCAAAGATGTCGCTTTACCCAATTGACANAGGAAGATGCCAAAGATGTCGCTTTACCCAATTGACAGACTTCTAGAGAGGACTTGTAATTGGGTTGAAAATTGCAGGGTGGTTGTATCGTCATATAGCCTACTATGTGAATTGTTCATACCACACTGTCCGATACTGATAGGAGCTGTAGATACATGAAGGACACTTGGAGGAACAGCTCAGGAAGGACGAGGTCGACTACCAGTCGAGAAGATTAACTAATTGTGCATCACACACGGAGGGATCCCATGGTGACCTGGTCCACAGTACAATTTCCCAATGTCTTGAAGAGGCAAATCTGTGATACCAACACCCATTGCATGTTCTGCCAATAACTCTGTAACAGTGGTGACTCCGTTTGCAGCAGTGCCAGACCAGCGCAATATGGAACACCGCAGAATCTTTAGTGATAAGTGCTACTTTTTTATGGGGACTGATGATAATTGTTCTCGGGTGTGGAGGGCCCATGGTGAATGCTACAATCCTAACTTCACTATTGAGCGGCACACTGCACCCATGGTAGAAATTATGGTCTCGGGAGCCATAACCTATGACAGTCGATCTGCTCTCGTCGTGTTACATAGAAATTGATGGCCCAGCGGTACGTAGAGGAAATTCTACACTGCTCCAATTTCTGGCCGGGATACCAGGTGCGATATTCCAGCAGGATAACACCCGACCGCACAAGACACGGGTAGCCCAGGACCGCCTCCATCAAGTCTAAACACTACCATGGCCTGCCTCCCCCACTGACATGTCGCCAATTGAGCATGTGTGGGACCAGTAGAAATGCCAGCTGCTGCTGTGCCACGGTATTCGGGATTTGGAACACACTGTCCAACAATTGTGAGCCCATCTGGCAGGAAAATATCCGGCATATGCTGAACCCCACGCCAAACTGCATTTGCTGCATATATCCCAGCGTGAAGAGGTGCGACACATTATTGAAGATGACTGGATGGCGTACCACAGATCCATATGTAACTGTCATGCTGCTCTGTATTTGTGATCAGGTGTATTAATCATCTCTATCACCAACTCTATTAAGTTTAAGTACCCTCTGTTGCATCCTTCTGTATGTGCTATTTTTATTGTCCGGCAGTGACATACATGCAAGTCATAAGTAGACTCTACATAATTTATTTTCTAAGAGTGACTTAAAAATAAGCCATCCATTATTGTAATATTTGTTATCTTGCCATTAAAACCCACCTTGAACAAAAATACATGCTTGCAAATGATATGCAGACCAAAGCCACTAAGTGTGCAACCCAAACCTGCGGAAATGTTCTGAGCATGGCCCTCCAAAGTCTGCACGCATGTCTTGTTCTGATAGTCCCATATCTTAACAAGTCTGTCATCTGCCCCAGAGATGAGGTATGGCTTGTCGCCACCATGGTAGTAATCCACACAGTTCACTCCCTTCTCGTGACCTTCCAAGGTGAAATTCGGGTTCGATGAGCCCAGTTGCCACACCTGCCAATCACAGTGGGGCATGTGACTATCAATGGGATCTGCTACAAAACATTTGCTGAGAATTCTCAATCAGTTTTAATTGACTTAGCACAGATAACTATTTTTCACTACACCTATAACCTGTAACAGAAGCTGACGATACGATACAAAGTGATACAAACAGACAATATAACTCAAAATACTTTGCAATGTTAAGAGCTAAAGAAAAATGTGAAAAAACTTTTTTGTGCCAGCAGATTAATACTTTTAACACCTATGATGAGTGAGTATCATTTTTTTTTTTAAACCCTTTCATCCTCATCAGGTTATTGAGCCCTCTCTCAGTGAATAAACTGCAGCAAAAATTGCCACACTCTTGAGTCGCTGCCACACTGTATATTAGTCAAAAGCAGTAATTTGCAGGAATACATCATTGCGAGGAGTTAGGTTTCTCCCAAATTTTACCCCTCAACAAATCATACAACAAATATTTACTGTATACATTTACAAAAATTTACTAAATTTTAGTGTAATACTTTGGAAGAAAATATGTGTTTAAAATACACAGTAATTTTTTTAATAATAAAAAAGCATGACAAAAACTAACACATCACCTAACTCTACCTTTCCATTGGCATCAGTGAAATCCTATGTTAAATGNAAAAAAGCATGACAAAAACTAACACATCACCTAACTCTACCTTTCCATTGGCATCAGTGAAATCCTATGTTAAATGCGCACTAAAATAATTAAAAGTAATTTTTAACACACACAAAAAAATTACCTAATATCTATTTTATATTCTTCACCAAGAAAGTAAAGTTGGAAAATTAAAAGTAAACTAATGTTGTATCCCTATCTGTTCACATGAATTCAACACGTAAGTGAACGCTATATTCGCAAGCCAACATTGGAGAAACATGCAGAAGATAAAAAAACAATTTCAACTTTAGTATACGATACTCTAAGTAATTCACAGTATCTTGTAATTCCACACTAATATCATAGACATGTATCAATTCTAAGCACATAGGAACCTAGATGACTAAAATTTTGGCAACACCTTCAATTTACAAATGGATCAATTACAAAATAATTACAACTTATTAATAAAAATTAAATACACCACGAAAGCTAAACCAATTTATAAAACAGAATATAGATAAACACATTGAATTTTTTTCAACATACTGTTATAATGATACAGATAATAAGGTTGTGCAATTGGAACTTTTTTCTCACAAAACGAAAACAAAAGATATGTTATAAACTTTCGTGAAACTGAAACAAAAATTAAAAATAATGCCATTAGAGCTCAGTCTTTACGAAAGATTAACGATTTTCATGACATTTAAGCAAGTTATTCATTATAACGAATTTGTTGCAAAATCAAACCAAGAAAATGTAAGATATGGAGTATTTACCACAGAATGTCTTGCACAAATTTAAATTTTCATTATATGTAGTTATTAGTTACAAAATAATTAAAACAAACCAGATGATTTACATGCAAAAATTTTTTTTTGCTGGTGCACTAAATGAACATNCCAAAATTTAAATTTTCATTATATGTAGTTATTATAGTTACAAAATAATTAAAACAAACCAGATGATTTACATGCAAAAATTTTTTTTTGCTGGTGCACTAAATGAACATTTATTAAACACCCGAAAATTAATTGAAATCGAGAATTTTCGTTTTGTTACAACTTTTGGTAACCAAATTTCTTACCAAAATGAAAATGAAAGTTGTTTATTTGTTCTCGTTTTGGTATACTGAATATTCACACAACCCTAGCAGTTAATACTAATTTGATAGAGAAATTTAGTTCATTTTCTTTTGTTTTGCAAGGAAATGTAATTATTTTTCGGTATCACAGACGTTTTGGCCATCATCTTATGTGTATCTATCATGAGTTTGCTTTTTCTAAAGTCGTAGTGAGGTGGCGCCAGCGATTAGAGAAAAGAACTATTATATGATGTTCGCAAGCATTTTTTCCTTTCGAGTATGTTCTAGAAATCAATAAAACTTCAGCGTAGTGTGGCTTGCATGGGAAAGTGGTGGCGACGGGGTTTGCACCATTATCTGAAGGGATTCTGTACCACGCAATACCCTTATTTGGTTAGGTTTTTGTTGACAGCCTGATGGAGGAATGGGGTAGAGCACAGTGGTGTTATGAGCCCTAAACGACAGCCATCCGTTGACATATTACGAGACCAACCAGCAAAGAAGATGTGTTGAGCATGACGAATTTTGCCCACACTGGCAAGTACCCCAAGCACACGTGACCTTTTCTTTTCAACCTCATTTTTCAGCCAACTTGTCATGCTAAATTATTTCTGCCGGTGTGGGAGGTCGCCAGGGTGCCAGGAGGGAAAATTACGTCCCTCCTGCCTTCCTAATTTTCTCGCGATGCAAGTTTGGTGACGTAAATTATTAATTAACTCTGCGACACTGTTCCAGCAATCAGCCTGGTTCGTTGGTTCGCTAACTGTTAGTGTGTCCGCATTTTCAAGAATGTGAACTGTTTCAACTTGAATAAATCTTGGAGGAAGGAAATTATCTGACATTTTTTTCTTCTTTTCTCTTATTATAGCACCTTTACTTAAGTTTCATGTTTCTGCCAAGTGAGTGAAGTGAACTGTGATTTCCAGACGTCTATTTTTGTCATCTGCAACATTAAACTGTGTGCCACCAACATAATACTATGTTGCAGCGAATTTCATGAAAACGGTTGGAAACGTAATATTGCATACCCTGAGTTCAAAAGAGTTATGCTGTAATATTACAACGTGTAGATTCTTTGAAGACATTAGCAAAGTATTACATCAACACCAATTTCCACGAAGTTCATTGTAATATAAATACATATGGAGCACTCAAATGTTAAAGAATTTCACAATTTTTTTTTTTTAATTTAGCACACAATGCTATAATATACTGATAAGATTATAAATTTATGATGATGATAACTACCTTAACAGTGCGGTCTAAGGAGGCGCTGGCAAATGTGTTGTTGTCTTTTGGGTTTATCACAATCTGCATCACATAGTGAGTGTGTCCTTCAAACACTTGTTGACACGCCCACTGCTTCTCCCAATTCCACAACTTGATCAGCATGTCGTCTGTTTACAATAAAAAACGTGTGTTGAACACCACCTTGTTTGTATCCTAAGTCCATCTTAGGAGCAAAGATGGGGAAAGAGGTTCTCTCTCTCTCACACACGATCACATTCACTCTCTTTCACTTTCACTAGCTCTCAGTCTCTCTTTCTCCTTGCCATCACCTCCTCTCTCTCCCTCTCTTCACCTCCCATTCACTCTCACACACAGATGCACATGCACATGCTTGCGGTCATACACATGAATGCACACACTTACTTGTCAGCACACTGCTCTCTCAAGAAGAGCAGTACATGAAAAATACATTTTTTTAAAGTCAGGACTCTAAAATAGAACCATCATAAAATAAGTCCTCTATTAACAGACTTTACTGTAAAGTATATTAGTTTTCACTGTCAAATTGATGTAAAACTTTGTTTTAACATATTTTTACAACCTGCTACTTTTGAGCTGGGCAAGTGTAGTACATTTCTGGCAACTAATTAGCAACACAAATATCACACTGCAATAGACAATTTCCAGCAATACACATCAGTATTTTTTATACAATAAGCATCCATCACACATGCACACACAGCACTTTAGTGTAACCACACTTTCCTCTGTAAAATTTTTTTCAACATGCCAGTTTTTAATGGGGAAACAACAGCTTGAATTTTACGTATTTATTTATTGAGAAATTAAATGGTAAAAACTAAAAACACTTATAAGTATTTCTCTGTTATAGATAGCTATGCTACCGCTGAGTTTTTTAGGCCTTTTTATTCTACACAATTATTTACTACATGATATTAATCCATCTTTAACGGTTTAGACAGCGTATTGCAAGAGAGCGAGGTGGTGGCAAACTTTTTTTCCGACTTGATTTACTATTATCGTCACTGCTTATTCCTTATGTTACTTTACCAAACAAAATATATACTAAAACCTGGCCAGAGAACACAGCTATGAATTTAAAAAAACATGTAAATTGTATACGTGGTTCTCGAGTGGTAAGCGCACTAACAGACAGACAGACAGAGAAACGTTGAGTTTTATAATATGTATAGATTGGCAGGAATGAGGAAAAATGAAAAAAAATCAGCAGTTGGAACAAACTAAGTATTTCAGGAAGAGGTTTTTTTTTAAATTTTTCATTTACAAAACAGCAATTATTTTAACAGCTACTGAAAAAGCAGTTTGATGGCACAGAGATAAGATGGTGGTGAGTCACTCGTTCCCATCGCTCCCAAACCAACATTATAAATGACTTCCAGTTACTAATTAGATAAAAAGTATGTCACTGTGGTAGAGCTAAGATATGCACTAAAAAATTGTAATTTAAAATCGTATAAATATTTATTTCGATTTTACTGACCTCTAAAATCTTTCTGTGTTCTCTCTTAAGTTTCTAAGAGAAACCAAAGGTCTATAGTACAAGCTACATTATTACCATTTATTTTATTCAAAGATTTTAAAATATGTACCTCAAGTAAACATTTTTACCAAACCCAAAAAAATACCCCAATTAAATAAAAAAAAAAAAACAGAAAAACCCATTTACACTAAAAAAAATAAATACAAACATATCTGGGTTGGGTAAAAAAAAATTTGTTTTATTTAACTCTGGTAGTGGCGAGTGGTTGACCCCCTATCTACAAGATTTACATTAGGATATTGCCATCTGGAACAAAAAACACAGCTAGGGTGCAACGGCATCGGCAAAAGTAAGTCATCTACTCCCTCCATTGCCAACAGTATCAACAATTTTTTTTTAATTTGATATTTACCATGGTAGCTAAATTTTATACCAAAAATAAGATAGCATTAAAAATATTTATGACAGAATGATTAAAATATGATAAAAATATGACTACAACTTACCGCTGCTAGTGAGCAGATAGGGCTGTGTGGGATGGACGGCAATGCAGCGGACATAGTCAGAGTGTGCCTCAAATGAGTGGACACGCTCCAGCGTATTGTAGTTGAACACACGCACTGTCATGTCATCCGAGCCTGTCACAATCCAGTTCTTACGAGGGACAAATTTGGCTGCCCGCACTGGTAAGTCGCACACCTGTAGGAATTATAAGTACACTAGCTTTTACCCGAGGCTTCGCTCACGTGGTTATAGTAACAAACTTATAGGGAGAAATAACGGTATTTGTTAGTAGACAGACACTGATCATAAACACAGAACAGAGCACTAACAATGTCATTTTTTGGAGATAGAATTGCTCTTTCACATAGCCACTGGTCGTCATTTATATTTCTTTGTAGATCTGGGTAAACGCTAGCAATCAGTTCCATATCACTCTGCACCAAATTACTAAAATCCTCCGTTAGTGACACACAACCCTCAGCATCTGTTTCTAACTGCCCATCTCCAATTTTTAATATTGTATCAGCGTAATGTCCTGTATCAATGTCATTGTAGAGGTGCACTCTCTTATTTGTCATCAAGCTGAAATTCAGCGAAGTCATTAATATAGCCTGTGATAAAAGCCAGATTGAAAAGAAGCCCATCCACCTCTGCTTCAATTGGCCCAACCATGTTTATTCAAGACCGAAAAGAAAGCTTGTCTGGTGCAGAGTCCATCATGGTACGAATTTCGAAATTATCTTACAAAATAACGATGTGTGGTGCAGAACCAATTATGGTACAGCCCAACTATGTTCATTCCAGGCCGAAAGATAAGCTTGGGTAGTGCAGAGTTCATTACGGTACGAATTTCTGGATCATCGTACGATATACCTAAGTTATGGCCAGCGTACCATAACTATGTTAGATTGGGCCATACATATGCTATGTAAAATATGACCTATCGGTTTTGTACCATAATTATGATACACATTATGGTACCCCCTTATGGTACCGACATCAATTTTGCAAAGAGTTTTGAAAGTGAAGGTCTGATCCAATATCATTCCCAGAAGTTATGTAGCATTACAATGGGCTAGTTATCACCCTTTCCAGATAATGCTCAGCTTCCTACTGGCCGCCTTTGTTTTCAGATAAAATGCACATATCTACTTTTGGCCAAATCCTGAAGAGTTGTGACCAGCTTCCTTTCCACCCGCTCAAAACTTTTAATCAGTAATTAACACATTTTCGCACCTAGAAAAATTATTCTTGGAGTTGAAATGAGCATATGAAACTTGTCTTTGGGAATGTAAACATATATTGAGCTCTTTTCGTCTTCAGACACCCCTACAAAAAATTCAACCGTTTTCGAATCATGTGTTTTTACCAAACCCCTGCAACGCATTTCATGTGCCAGTCGGGCAGAACACTTAACTAATGTTATGTATATGATGTAATGAGATGATCAATGTGACAAAGTGAACAAAACAATACAATTTTTCTGTGGACATAATTTATAAATAATAATAATAGTAATGACGTTAATGGTGGGACAGCAGGTGCCAGTCGTGACTGAGACCCTACAACAGGCTAGGAAGGCGTGCATGTATAGTCCATGCGCCACGTCTAGGTAGACGAACTCCATAATGCACTAGGGAGTCCGTCTGCCTAGACATAGCCCGCAGACTGTAACAGTCATGTATATACCCAATTTGACGTTTTTACCTAGAAACTACCTAAAGCATGCACTACACACCTAAATAATTGATAGTGTTTGATTTTTGACTGAAGAAACATACAAAGTAAAATACATATTATAAACAAAACATTGTTCTGTATATTAGGCATAATTTACAAAATAACATAAAATGCCACTTCAAATAAATAGGTTATTACCAATTAACATAAAATGTAATTCAGCACTTTTTGCATTAAGGTGTTGTCTCACCCACTATATCAGATTCTTTTAATTCGTACTTATTTTAAGTTTTTGTAATGTAAAATGTTAACAAATGTTAATTATTATGGAAGTTTAGATATTTACCTTAACAGTACCATCATGAAATCTAAACTATCAGCATAACATTTTGTCACAAATAGCATAATATTAATCTTAAAATATCTATATATGAATGCATTTTTACAACTACCAAATACGATGTACTAAAATTAAGTACAAAAATAATAAACCCCACTTAAAAAGGATATTTCTAACTACCACTAATTCTGTACATGAGTGTATGGGTTGAACCAACAGTAATGTCATTGAAAAACATGCTACAAACCTCAAAGGACTTGACAAGTTGCTGGCTTTCGTGGTTCCACACGTGAACATTCCCATTGTAAAGGGATGCGAGCATCCACGGTTCAACCGGATGCAGGTCAACACACTTCACTCTGTCTGACCGAGCGGTCAGCTTGCGCTTGATGTCCAACCGGAGAGGCTGCAACAAGTTTCCACCTGTACTAGTGTACATTCTCAACAGCTTTCAGATACAACTATATACTGTACTGCATAGTTCTGCATACAAAGGCTTTAGGCCATGGGATCTTCTAATTATTATGAACATAGAAATAATCATATGATAGCCAACCCAGTACTCAATGATGGCTGCAGCCAGTGGCAAGACACCACTTTCAATTTAGATGGCGACATGCCTTTAGTTGCCCCTCTTGGGAGGGGGGGAGTCTTGGCACCTCGCTTTAGCTGCAGTCAAAATCTAAATTACATGACGCATAAGATAGAGAAAGGTCTGTAACCCAGAAGTGAAGATGTACTAATTCATTAGAGGTTATACAGATTGTTTCAAAATTAGTGTTACAACGCTCTAGGGCTGGTCGTAAACGTTAAATGGAACAACTTTTGCACATAAACACGGGGTCGCAAACAATTAGTTGCATTGCTAGAAGGTGTGAGAGTATTATGGTAGGCAACCCGCCTACACAACATGACACGCACTTAAAGGTGTGTAACGTTGTTAGATAACTACTGGAAATTACATTGAGGTGAGCATTTGAAGTAATTATCTTACATTGTTTGTGGTGTTTTAGTTTTGTGGTGTTTATTGGGATCTGGTGGATGTTGTTTTCAAATACGTTTCACACTTCACACATTTTACACAAAGTTACAGATACAGTTCAACATGACAGCGGCCACCTGCAATTTCTACAACACTCACCCTACAAAACTTTTTTGCTACTTAGGTAAATAAATAGTCTCTGATTTCATCAATACTGTAAAAGTAATTATCAAGAAAGATTTTATTCAATTTTAGTTTTAAATATTTTTATATTTGATGTTTGGGCCAATAGTGCTGGAACACAATTCAAGAGTGTGTTACCTATACACTGACTGCTCTGTGCATACTGCGTTGAGTTATGTTGGTGTATTGTCACATGTTTTGAATTTATTGAGCGCTGTTAATTTCTAATTTTAGATTAGTCATGTTTTGCTTTTTTTTTTAGATATTACTGTAAACTGAGAAATTTTTTAATGTCCCTTAAAGGCTGTATTTACACAAGATCTATAATATAATAATGTTAACCAGGCTACATTGTAATTGAAGAGACAGTGTTTCATGTTGTTTTACTTAACCCTTTTATTCGCACATTAATTTATAAGTGCCAATTAGAAAACATTTTATGCGTGCTGTACTTAAGCTGACAAAGAACTTGTTTAGTTATCACAACCAATAAGCTGTAGTCTTTGTGCTTGGTGATCACTGATATGAACTAGTCATAACACAGGACAGTAGCATGGTTTAGGGCACTGAGCCTCACACAGTAGAGAAACGGACAAATACAAGCTTTCTGTGCAACATGTTGACGATTGTCTACAACGGGCAGGAAAGGGTTATTTGTATATGCATTTATTCTGCGAGCTATGTAAGTGAAATACGGTAGAAAATTCCAAGTGACGTTTAGAATATGTTTAATTGGAGGTAAACTTCTTTTATGTAAAGATTATTATACTATTAATATGATAAATGTAAATATTATAATTTAGAATAATAAGTGACATCCATGGCCCGGAGTTATCACACAAAAGTACGTGATCAAGAAGTAAAAAATGTTAGTAAAAAAATAAATAAAAATATACTTGAACAACATACATACCATTTCTCAGTAACTTAAACAACAAAAACTATCTTATCCTTTTCCTTTTCGTTATGACAACTTCCGCGTGTTTCCCTAACCAAGAAATTAAATAACAACACAATCCACGTATACGTAAACAAATAGAAAACCCATAGAGAATATTTACTCCCAACCAAAGAATAAGGAAGATGTCAAACATAGGACAGTTAGTTTACTACGAGTCCCCAACATTGACCTACCCCTATACCAAACCATATGTCAAATACGAACGGTCAAAGGTAATGAACAGATTTGGTTAAAATTTAATTTTCAAATTACAAACACTTTTATATGAATAAAATAATTTTACCTATTTCAATTTTAATCAAACTAGCACACAAATTGGTTTGAGGAAGTATAAAAACAACTCAAAACACGTACTTACTAAACAGTGTAATGTCCACCGTCATAAAGAAGCAAGACCTAACTTTATAACAGTGATTCTAACCACCAAATGTGGAAGGATCTAACCTCAAGTCATTACCACCTCGTTTAAAGCAGTCGTGTTGGAAGCATTTTGAGATAAGGTAGTAGTCAAGCCGGCCGCCAAAGGAGGATAAAAGTTTGTGTCAATCAAATTTAAATAAGATTTTTATATGTAAATAGGTGGTAGTAGAAAGATTAAATATACATACTCTAGTATGAAGTATTAAATTCTTTAATTTAGTGACTTAGAGGGCAAACTGTCAAAATGGTAGTATAGTGCTTTTAGGATATTATGAGCTCATGGCCAGAGGTGTCCTCGTAGATTGTGTTTGTGTGTTTTGTAAGTTTGGTAATTTTGTGAGTTATATGAGTTTATAAGTTAGGTTAAATTGTGGGATAGGTATTCGAAAAAAAAATCCGAAAAAAAGTTGTAAGGTTAAATGCAAGGGGGGGATTGGCAAGGATGTTCAAGTGCAAGGGATGTGGGAAGGTTGTTACCCTACTCAGTCTGGGCACACAGGGAAAATAGGGAGCCGGAGTGTACAGGTACACTAAAGTACGATGACTGAAACATGTAATCTATATAACTGCGATTTACTAGCAGACACTATTTTACAAGACGTGAACGAACACAACATGAGTTATGCAAAATATACAATAAAGTGGCATATAATATGACATCAGACAATATCTCTTAAATGGTTCTATACGAAAATTTTAAATCAAAATATGTCCCTAGCATATTAATATATATATTTTTTATTAAGAAATTTAATGCATGAAAAAATATGGGGCGACAGGAACAGTTTATCGTCATGCAAAACATACTATGTCGCATGAGTTAAGGTAGCAGAAAAATGGGTGACCCAATAAAATTGCAGTATAACTCACCAAAACGAACTATCCAGTTCGTACAACAAATAAGCGGCTAGAAAATACACGGGCGTTGTTTCGTATAAGCCAACAAGACCGGAATGGAAACCAATTGAGTCGATCAAGGAGGAGGTTGATAGGCTTAAGGACAGGCAGTGTGTTGTTGTGGCATTGGATCTGAATATGCCGGATGTGAGATGGACGGAGGAAGCAGACGGGATGGGCAGCATGGCGCAGAGAATGGAAGTGTAATTAGCTAATAGAGGCATGGCACAGATAGTAGAAACACCAACGGGATGGAATGAAGAGAGTTTTGGATCAGTTCTGGATATGGTGTCAGTCAGACCTAGGAATGCTGTAGTTGATGCAGTATTATAGACGGAATAAGCGATCATGACATTCCTATTGTGGAAATTGGACTCGGTAGAATGAGGGTAGAGCACACTGCAGATAGGTTGGTGTGGCAGTCTGAATGAGGAGATAAGAAGGGAGCAGAAATCTCTCTGAGGAGCACATTTGAGAAGTGGATAATGGAGGAAAGTGTTGAATGCTTGTGGGGAGAATTAAAAACAATATTAAATGTTATGTTGGAGAAATTTGTCCCAAATAAAAGAATAAAGGCTAGGGGCAATCCACCATATTATGGACACGATATTCGAAAAATGAAGAGGAAGTGTACACAATCGTATGCCAAGTGGATATATAAAGGGACGACAAGTTCTAAGGAATGGATGAAGCAGCCACGAAGGGTGTTTGCAAGTAACATCAAACTGGTAAAAAATATATTTTTAAGGAATATAATTAAAGTAGGAAAAGTCAAGGAATAGGGGAAATTGTTTAGGTATCATAAGAAGATATGGGGTGGGGATGAAGGGATTCCTCTGTAGAAAGGTAGGGGTGGCTGGACTGTGACAAATGACACAGAAAAAGCTGAGATGCTGCAAGTACAGTACTTGTCAGTGTTTGAGGCAAAGTAGTGTTGGAACAGGGAAGCTAATGAGGATTGGGGGTCGTTCAGTAAGTTTAAAGTGAGGGAGCATGAGATAGCAATGGAAATCATGAGGTTGTGGAGCAATAAGTCAGTGGTACCAGACGGAATAGGGAATTGAGCCCTTAAGTTTAGTGGGAGAGAGTTAATGAGATATTTGGAAGTGTTGTTTGTTAGGTCCTTAGAGGAGGGAAAGTTACTACAAGGATGGAAGGAGGTGTTGGTGGTCCAAATATACAAGCAGAGGATAGGTTCAGTCCTAACAGCTACAGACTGGTGAGTTTAACATAGAAAACTGGAAAGGTACTAGAAACAGTGCTGGTTCTGTATGTGGTAAATTTTGTGAATAACAGGAATCTGTTGCAGGAGTCCCAACATGGTTTTAGAAAATGATGCTCATGTGAGATGCAGCTGGTTGGGATGTTAGAGAATCTGGTGCAGTCAGTTGCTAAGGGGAAGCCGGTGGATTCCTGCTTCACACTAGAGAGGCTTTTATTAAGGTGCCCCACGGGACTTTGATGAAGAAAGTGGATGAGCGGTTACATGACAATCGGGCAGAGGAATGGATTGGGGATTTCCTTAGGGGGCGAATACAGAGGGGTGCAAGTGGGGGAGGCATTATAGGACCAGCGAGAGGTTATGTCAGGAGTACCAAAGGGAAGCGTGCTGGACCCTTTGTTGTTTACCATAACAGTAAATGACATTGGTTTGGGGATTATGGGCAAAATAAGATTGTTTGTTAATATATGTTTATTGTATGCAGTGGTGAGGCGGGGGACAACTTGCTGACAGACATTGTCAGGATACGGTCATGGACTCTGGAGAATAAAACAAATATACATTGAAAAAAAGCCAAGGTAGTCAGGTTTACATGGAAAAGGTGATAAGCAAGGACATTTACAGATTGAGGGGGAAAGAGATCCGAGGAAGCAACAAAATATAAGTATCTAGCAAAAAAAAAAACACGTATCAAGGGATGGTACTCAGGGAGACCCAAATATGGAGAAAAAAAAACAGGTTGGTGGGAGGTTGCAGATAGAAAAAAAGTTTTGTGTATGCTGGGTAAGTTGCTGAAAAGAGTCNGGGATGGTACTCAGGGAGACCCAAATATGGAGAAAAAAAACAGGTTGGTGGGAGGTTGCAGATAGAAAAAAAGTTTTGTGTATGCTGGGTAAGTTGCTGAAAAGAGTCAGCTGTGAGGTGAAGGAGAAGACATATGGCACAAAGGTATGGCCGATGCTGGAATATGTGGTAGCATTATGGGACTTGTGTGTGGAAGTGAAGATGCGCCAGCTGGAGAAGGTAGAAAGAAGGGCAACAATATGGATGAACAGTAAGTGGAAAATTCAGGGGCAGAATGGTGAAGATGATGGCATGAGTGAAAGGCATCCTAGCCGAAAGCTCGTGCCACTTCGCAAGGTAAATTAGTTCTTTGACCTCATTAACATAATTCTTGAAAATATACAAATAAAACACTTAATTATACGTTAACTTATAAAACATGAATATGTATATATTAGAAACGTATGTCGCTTTACATTGTGATTGTGCTAGAAGCTTTGAAACACTTTTAAAAGTCCATAGGCGATTCATTTCCTACATTCAACAGAGAATGCATATAGAATAATTATACTTTACATGAGAAACTTGTGTCTGTTAAGTTCTATGGCACTTAGTGATCAGAACAGCCAAGTTTAAATTAAAGACTGAATATATTTCTCATGTAATGTTCAAGTTTGCCATTTATACATTCACATTTTAAAAATTACATACAACACATTAAACAACACAACCCATTTATTCCATGTCTAAATAAAATGCACCTGGCCAGCTGGTTATTCAACTGTTATTCTTTAATTCTATAAGGGCGAACTAAACTAACTTTTACCAGTAGGTCACAAACTATATTGTATTTTCACACATTTTCCTACGTGATTCCTGTCTTAATTGAAACAATTGCTCTACGGAATGTTGCAAACGCTTCCCTGGTTCGCTCGGTAGCAGGTCATGACCAATTCACAAGTGAACAATGTCGGATATGCATCAGGATGCACAACATGAGTTTTACGGTTGCTGTACTGGTGCAGCTGTTGTAAGCCGGGCAGTCCGGTGCCATGTTGACAGTGGCCATGTCAGACCTCACAGTTGTGGTCCACCTCAAATGCACTCCCATTGGGGAGGTCACTTCCATGGCGAGTTGGGGTGGCTCAGAAATCTATGATCTCAGTTCACAAAACAAAATAAATAAAACAAGTAGAACTCTCAAAATATGTGAAATTTAAACAAACCTAAATAAATACAATTAAGAGGTGATATCCTGAATCTCCATTCTAGTTATGCCTGAGAGTAGGGACCTTAAAAATTATGTTTCGAAATAAATAAACATTCAACTCTATAAAAATGAAATTATAAACAGAAAGCTTTAAATATTGAAACCGTTACAATTCAGTGCATTACCTCTTCGAATTTAAGGTGAAAGGTTAAAGTGCCTTCGTTTTGTGAACAATAAATATGGCGAATCAGTGAAGTCTGCCAAGATCTACCCAGCAGATGTTTTTGGACGAACTGTAATATTATGGTATCACTGACAATATTTACAATTAGATTTCCTCGTAATTATCAAACAGATACCAAAAAGTGATAGTTACAGAGAGCAAGAGGACTTTCTATAATCTCAGATGTGGGGCATGTTGAAAGTGGAGTTCCTCAGGGCTCTGTCCTGGGCCCCCTTTTTTTTCTCATATNTTACCTCTTCGAATTTAAGGTGAAAGGTTAAAGTGCCTTCGTTTTGTGAACAATAAATATGGCGAATCAGTAAAGTCTGCCAAGATCTACCCAGCAGATGTTTTTGGACGAACTGTAATATTATGGTATCACTGACAATATTTACAATTAGATTTCCTCGTAATTATCAAACAGATACCAAAAAGTGATAGTTACAGAGAGCAAGAGGACTTTCCATAATCTCAGATGTGGGGCATGTTGAAAGTGGAGTTCCTCAGGGCTCTGTCCTGGGCCCCCTTTTTTTTCTCATATATACTAATGACTTACCTCAAAATATATCCTCTGAAGCAAGGGCTTGTCTTTTTTTCTAATGATACTTGCATCTTATTAAATAGTAGAAATGTAAATGAAATTTCAGATATATGTAATAAGGTTTTTATTGAGCAATTTGAATGGTTTTCTGAGAACAAACTCTCCCCAAATATAAAACAAACAACCTTCCTTAAATTTCATGCTACAAATAAACACGATTACTCGCTCAAAATTGGCAGTGATGTTTGCACATTTTCGAATATTTCATGTGTATATACGTGTGTTTGTTCACTAGCATTTATATTCTTACAGTATGCTACAATTTGTAAACCTTTGTTGACGTGCTCAACACCCTTGACCCAGTGCGGGTTAGAGTTGGGGTTTTATGGATGACGTCGGCGAGGTTACTCAGGGCTGGTTGTATGTTATATTACCTGGCGCCATAACTCAGTGGTGAGCTAATGATGAGGGTCGTCTGGTCGACGGCCCATAGGGACCCTGGTAATCCTCCGTCAGTTTGTTGATGGGTATCGCTTACTTACGTTTGCACTTTTTATATCTGATGGTGAGACTGTAGGCCGTCTCGTACGCCTGAAATATGCTAACAAACTGTGGGTGATGCGGCAAAGGATGTCCTACAATGAATTGACGCTGATTTCACTTGGTTGAGCAGTTTATTCACTGTCCCCTTGCTACAGGTGAATAATGTGTGATTGATGTAGGATAATGGACCTAGTATTTAAGCTGTGAAAAACACGTGGTCTTATATTGAGACGCAATTGCGTTAAACTCTCCGGTGAGAGGGCGGTTGGCTCTCCTCTCAGTGCATTAAAGATAATATAAATGTTCCGGTGACTAATATATTACTATTGCAGTTAAATGATTTCAGCCTATATGCGGGTACTGAAAGGGTTCGCGAAGCGGGCGACCAACGCCGCTGGTCTTGTCCGGGTGCTGAGACGAACTGGGGCGATTCATGTTTGCTACCGTACAATGAAACATTACATCAACACTCAGTGATGTGATTATAATGTTGAAAAATTGTAGGAATTAAATTTAACACATTGGTGACATCCCCGTTTATTGACAAATGTCTGTTAATGTTTAAGTTATTAATTTGATGGGAATGTCACCACACTAAATGATTTGTTATAATGCTGGAGACCATTAAAGGCAATCTCCATTTTAGGAAATCATAATTACTCTTATATACATACATCTTAAATAAGTTATTGCATTTTCTCATAAAAGTGTTCGCATCTCACTTCCGATAAAGCGCTTGAATTACACTGGCTACAACATTGCCAGGTGGCTGTCTCCTGAAGGGATGGACGAGTCCACCTGGGCATAGGTGGTGTGGAATGCCATGCTTGATTGTCATTTATACAATGAAAAAAATCCCTGACTGTAGCTGTGAATGCGATGACTGTGTTCAATGTGTTTGTGAAAAATCTGTACACCTCCGGACGATACTTTGGGGTACCTATCTCTTCAGCTGTAGCCTACCAGCCAGTTAAGTCACCCGGTGGCGCGTTGCGTCGTACTTAGCTGCGCGGTCGCAACAACCAATTGCCAGTGCGCCCAACTTCCGTGACTTTGGGGTAACGCCGTTTCGGATCGCCTACCCATATATTAAAAGAGTTACTTCTTGTAATATATGAGTAGGGCGGTCTCTCGAGTTGCGTAATCTTTGCAGCAAGAAGGTGCAAGTTCTGTTCTTGTCAACCCGCACTACGCACTGTTGGCCTGATGTGGTTGGTGCGGCCCGGTGTAGCTGGTATAGTTGTGTCTGCGGCAGTCAGAGTGGGCACAAGGAACTCGTGGACGCGTGGTTCACAAAATAATAAAATTAAATGAAACCCCTGCTTGCGAGTAGCAGAAATGGCGTGATGAAAATGACCCAGGGGCATTTTGACCTGATGTATAGAACGCTCGCCGTCATACTGCTTCAGGGAATGGAAGGCTAAAGAAAAAATTCAAAAATATCGGCCGAATGGAACAAACCTATAATAATAACAGTTGAACGTTGTGGTGTTGCATTTGAACTTTTGATATGTTTTATGCATTACATGGATTTGCAGTACTGTTCTTCGTATTTTGGTGCGGAAATTGGACAGTACACTTAATATCAATATTCTGTGGGTGAGTCTCCGTCAAAAGATTTGCGCTATTTTGCGGTGTGTGCAGAGTTGCGAGAGTGGTATTTAAATACAGGGAAAAGTTATTCCGAAGTATTTTTATTTAGCTAACGCGTAGTAATGTTTACATTTAATGGCCCGATACTGGACGTTTTGTAATTCAAATGGATAAAATGAGTGACAGGCCTGAAGTTAGCTCTATTGTCCTCCCTTCCACAAGACTGCAGGCTGTCTGACGTGGAACAACGACATATGTCTTTCGCAAGTCATTTAATTTATTATACTAATCTATTTATTGTCCAGCAGACTACAGTTGATGCACGGAGTAGTTATATGTATAATATGACTAATTAATTATTAAAAATATAAAGTTCTCGAATATAAAAGGTTTATGCAAATAAAAATAATGTTTTTGGCATACAAAAAACAGCCATTAATTTATTAATGTATACATGGTGATAATGGCAGGTGCTACACACTATTTATAAAATAATGAGTCTAGTAGAATTTTTTATAAAACAGTTAAATGTTGCACAAAACAGTAGAAAACATAATCCTATTATGATAAAAGAAGCATAACGTATTACATTTTTATTATTATGATAGTACCTGAAAATCTAAATGATACAGCTTGGAACAAATCAAAATTTAACAATGAATCTGCTACTAATCAGACTGAAAACAAGTATTTAAGTTAATAATGTATATTTCATCACAGTATTAGAGGTTAAGTAGTCCTGTAGGTTTAGCTATTATGGATCGTTCATTTTGCTATCCGTTGTGAGGTGTGTTTTTAAGTCTTTGTTGCAAATGGTGGTGGTGGTAGTAGATTTTTGATATTGTTTGAGGTCTGCAACTGTTGTAAATTTGTACACACTACCAACCGTCACAATGCTGATTGGTCAACAGGGACAACTTTCTGATAATGCATGACTTGTGGATTCTGGCAGACCTCACATAAAGATGTGGAGAGGGGAAAGGTATGCTGCCACCATGGTAAGGATTATAAGTGTCACCGAAAACTCTAGTGAGCTGTTGGGCGTAGAACAAATTAAGCACATGACAGGGGAAGCCTCGCAAGGCTGTCTTGTGAGGGGATACAACCCAAGATGATTAAAATATAAATGGACTAAGTAGCTGGATATAATGGTTCAATTTTCAAGCAATGAAACAAATACATAGGCAGTAGCTAAGTGGTTGTAATACAGTCGGTTCTCCCTAGAGATATGTTTGCCAACTGGAAATAACCCTAAAAATCTTAAATGAGACAGTCAACCTCTGTCTAACTTTCTATCAAATAACTTCCAATAGATAAATTAGCTAGGTGGTAAAAGGTACAGTAAGTGGCAAAACAAACTCTCAATACTCACTTAAGTTTCCTGGACAATATAACACCTCTTGTACAACCTCATCCCACTCGACAATTTGAGGGCTTTCCAGAAGGAAACCACAGTTGCCTGAATTACTGTGCATGCTTAAACATTCTTGTTGTGTTTTGTGTGTATTCCATTATTTACGAACTAGTGAAGAAATTTTGCTGTGCTGAATTATGTAAACTCCCACACCATGGCATTGTACTCTACATTCCCCACGTGAGAATCCGTGGTCTGAAAAATTCCCTCATGCCGGGGCCTCGGATCGAACTGGAGATCCCAGAAGGGGAGGCCAGCGACCAACTGAGCTAACCATGTCCTGGCTAATATGTAAATTGTATAAAAAATTGTAATTCTTTGTTTCCAGAGTTAGCAAGTTACTTTGTGTTAAAGTAATTTTCATCAATCTAAACATGTCACAACCCAAGTTGTGTAATCTTAAACTTCCTTACGTGACATTTCAGAGTCATAATCTCAGACCCACGACATTATGCAGCTAGAACGTCACTGTTGCAACCCCTTTTATTGATACCATCTTTCTTTTAAAGACCCATTTTGAGGAACTGAAAAATTCTGTAAAAGAAAGTTGGAAATTTGAGGTGAATCAGCTGGAAAGTAAGTTGCTGCACATTGCGTTTTTCTTGTCACATGCTGTAATCCAAGCAGTGCATATCTAAAAATAGGTACCACCCTCATTTTGATGTACAGAGGTGTGAGTTAGGTCAAAATTTTCCAAATCCTCTATTAAGACATCCCTCACTAACAACCCTATTTCTAGAAACCATGAGGGTCTTAACAGTGTGGTCCTACAGTACACTGTCCAATTAACTTAAGCATATATGTAACATTCTCCATGTGTGTAAAATCTATCTTAAATGTTGTATGGCTATGTACCAATGTGTTGTAATTTGTATATCTCAAAACACCTACTGGGTCGCTCCCGGATTTTCACAAGTGGGAATTGTATTGGACGATGCCGCTGGTCGGCAGGTTTTCCCGTTTCCCCGCCCTTGCATTCCGGTACTGCTCCATCCTCACCTCATTTCACCCTCATCTGCTCTCAAGACCTCATTGTTAAGAGCCGCCCAAATTTTTCAACTCACAACTCACAACACCCACATAGTTTCAAGGAAGTCTTTTGAACATAAAATTGGCTGATAGAAAGCAAGAAAACAGCTTTTGTTTAATTTCCACTGCATTTCCCATATAGCGCGTAGACATCCAAAGAATATCTGACGGATGTCACTCTCTGACATTAAGGACATCCAAGAGTAGCAAAGTTACATTCAAAAGATTACCAAAAATCCAAATATCCGTCCAATATCCAAAATCTGATAGATATTTGGGATATCCTATATACATTTTTAGATGTAGGCACTTACCTTAAGTAATGGCCATTGGTGGTTTTGTAATATCTAATGGATATCCAGCAAGTGGTACAAACTGGTATCTACTACCGGATATCCAAAGGATATACGTTAGAGAGTCACTGGACTTAGATGACTTTTAGCTGAGGTGGTAGGTATCGTATTTCTTTTAGCTGGTAATGTACCTCTAAACTTCTGTATTTTTGACACAAACTCAGCTAAGTACAATGTCTTTTATTTTTCACAGGAAATGGAAACTATATAGGAAAATAGCTCCATTATCACTAGAAGACCCGTTCCCAGGGGTTTCAGTACTTAAACCACTAGTGGGGATGGATCCAAATTTGTACAGTAATTTGGAAACTTTTTTTACACAAAATTATCCATTGGTGAGTTATGATCTACTTCACTGTTTTCTTATGTTAACTGGCTCACCGCAGATCACCGATTAGTTCGAATTTAGGGACTTTGGCAACATTCATCTTGCTAGTGGTGTCACTTGCTTCCAATAAATTAAGATTCAGCATTAATTAATTTATTTATTTATCTTCTTGTAAGTTGAGGCAGGTGTGCACATAGAATTTTTTTGTGGGAAGAGTTAATGATCAGACCACTTGCCTCCTGCAATGTTGAACCAGGTTCAATTCTTGGTGGGGTTACTTTTGCTTGTTACATGTAGGAAACATGGCTGATGTTGCCTTGGGTGGTGGAGTTTCTCGTGGTACTCCTATTTGATCCATAATTGCATTCTGCCACTCTTTTATCTTCATCTCTTTCTCACTCAACCCAAAGCCTTCAGCTACTTAGCATGGCACAAATCTCTTACCTACTCACTTTTGTGGGTAGGCAGTACATGCTCTTATGATATATTTTGTGTGAGTTTCCTGTGATATTATTAAGTTTTAATGTTTAAAACGATCCTGCATCACATGTGTCAAGCACTCTTTATGGTTGTTTATTTCTACTCTGTCAACATTGATTACCACATTTATCCATGTCACATCTGTAGAAATATCTCATTCTATAAATGCACCTTTCTTTACTCATTTTTATATATTCAGATCCAGTATAATAAATTATTAGATACAGGACGTGATGAGAAAATGTGGCACTTATTCATCACTGTTAACTTTAACATAAATTACATTCAAGGTGGGGGTAACATTAGCAAACAAAAGACACTAAAAATACACGGTAACCCACTGTCTACAATAATATCATAAATGTATTTTCTGGCATCATTTTGTTGTTCATTTGTGTATGTTTGTTTCTGATGACATAAAGTGCTTTTCCAGAACAGCCCATTGTTATAGAAGTTTCTTTCACTGTATGCTTTTAAAAAGTGTTACCTGAAAACCTTTAGCACTGTTTGTCATTCCCTCCTTTGCATTCTACCAATGTACGTCCGTTTGCACGCTTTACTGCCTCTAGTTCACTATATTGTAATAACACTAATGTTTAAGACGTAATCAAAAGTGAATAATTATCTTACCTTTGCTATGATTTGACCAACAAGTGTCCTCCATTTGGTCACTGAACTATACGAAAGTCACAGTATGAAACTGAGGCACAAACTTGTTTGTTGGGAACAAACTGCAATACTAAGTAAACAACCTGAACAAGGGAGGTTACATCTGCTTCTATCACTTGTTGCTCTTAAGAAGAACAAGTCACACTTCAGCAAAGATTAAACAGGTCCATTATTGTTTCGACAACAACTTGTGGTAAATATTCAGCTTGTTTGGACTGCACAACATGCTCTAGACAATATTGATATATTTTTAACAGCTGTAAAATAACTACTTGAGCTATAGTAATGTGGCATCTGTTAAAAAAATTAAAAGTTCTTTTTGTGTGTTTTTCTTATATAAATTCAGCAATAAAAAAAGTTTGTAATGGTGTAACTATTCTGTGTGCAAGTTTATAAACATATTCCCCTTAAAATGGGAAATTATTTTTAATTTATTTAAATAATTTTCAAACTATTACCATTTTTGTTAGTCCAAAATATGGATGAATTAATTACAATAATTGTAATACTTTTTGANTAATTTTCAAACTATTACCATTTTTGTCAGTCCAAAATATGGATGAATTAATTACAATAATTGTAATACTTTTTGACTATTCCTAGATTTGTGGTGTAATCTCTCTTACATTAATTTAAAAAATAATAATTGCTGCAAAATGTAACTACAGTATTTTATTTGTATTTAATTTTTATGGTTGGAGACTACGGCTGCTCTTTTGTTACCTTTTGTTGGTCACATCAACTTAAATTAAAGACCATATAGGCAAAGACTAGAATGTGGAACCAATCTTTCTATGGCCAGCGTCACTGCAGGAGCCGTGATGCATTTAAACTGGAGCATCAGCCAGGAAGACATAGTTATGATCCAAACAGCATTCTGTCACACTAAAAAAATATCTTAAAAGGTGTGGTATGCATTTCTAGAACCTGAGTAAGCATCAGTTATTATAAATTATAAATTTTGTTATGTACTTATTGCACAANGTGGTATGCATTTCTAGAACCTGAGTAAGCATCAGTTATTATAAATTATAAATTTTGTTATGTACTTATTGCACAAATTTGATGAGGATATTTAATATTCAGAATTAGATTGTTTTGGAGCAAGTTGATTTACTGTTGAAACTAGCTTTCTTTTTAATTTTAGTTTGAAATACTGTTATGCGTTGAAGATGAGAGCGACCCTGCGATAATGGTTGTTCGTCATCTTATGAATAAGTTTCCAAATGTAGATTCTACATTATTTACAGGTGAGTAAGGTAATATTACCGTTAGCAGATGCAGTTTAAAACTTATTTTTTATTTATGATTTTTTTGTTGTTTTAAGCCAAAGATGTTCCAAAAGTAAAATCTGAGATGTGATGCTGTACCAAACAGTTTAGGCTGAAAGACATGAATGTATAGAAGTGTTTTGATATTTTAGATCAGAGCTTAATTTCACAAAAAAATAATCTTAAACTGTATTTTCTGAAAATAAATACCGGTAGAGAGAGAGTGAGTGAGTGTGTGTGTTTTTTTAAAGCAAGCATGTCAAATATTATTCCCCTGCATGTGTAGTAGTTGGAACTTATTGGTGTGCAGTATAGTTTGGACAGTAATTTGTTAATAATGAGTTAATGTGGCACAGTACTCTTTAAACTGAGTTATTTGATGTTGAGCTGCTTTTGTATCCTTGTGACCACGTGTGAGCTGGTGCCGAGGTGGTGAATACAGCTGAGTCAGTTGGCACTCTTCCTGGCTACCTTGCATAATGCCATCTGTAGTCGGAGGAAGTGATAGCCGCATTCATCTTGAAATTTTGCGTTTTGAAGTATCCTTCCTGTTAGATATAACACCTTCCAGTTTACTGCGAACATGGTTTTGAACACTCGGAGACTACCAAATTTAGAAGGCTAGCCCAGAAACTAAACATTTTAAGGTCAAAGTTGTTTTCTTCCTATTGCGATATAGGTTGACCATTAGGTTTGTAGTACAGTTCATAATACGTGTTGTGGTTTTTTTCATTTCACCGTTTTATCTAAAACCACACTTTATTTCATCTTGGTGAAAAATGTGATCATTGTTTGTTGTAGGGTACTGAGCATGGTTGTACACTCAAGTGTGACTCCNATTTCATCTTGGTGAAAAATGTGATCATTGTTTGTTGTAGGGTACTGAGCATGGTTGTACACTCAAGTGTGACTCCAGGTTGGGGTTACTATGTTTGTGTTCATGGTGATTGGTATTAATTATGGTGATTCATGCACATTAATTTTTGTAGCAATATGGATGTAACAAGTAATCATCTATTTCATGAAATATTTTATTGAGGTTTTTTTTAGCAAACATTGTGTTTTCAAAATGAATGTCACACACACATAGGTATGTTTATTTCCCTTGAACATTTTGAACTGTGACATCTGTGGTGGCCCTGAGTTTATAAATGTATTTATNATTTCATCTTGGTGAAAAATGTGATCATTGTTTGTTGTAGGGTACTGAGCATGGTTGTACACTCAAGTGTGACTCCGGGTTGGGGTTACTATGTTTGTGTTCATGGTGATTGGTATTAATTATGGTGATTCATGCACATTAATTTTTGTAGCAATATGGATGTAACAAGTAATCATCTATTTCATGAAATATTTTATTGAGGTTTTTTTTTAGCAAACATTGTGTTTTCAAAATGAATGTCACACACATATAGGTATGTTTATTTCCCTTGAACATTTTGAACTGTGACATCTGTGGTGGCCCTGAGTTTATAAATGTATTTATNTATAGGTATGTTTATTTCCCTTGAACATTTTGAACTGTGACATCTGTGGTGGCCCTGAGTTTATAAATGTATTTATGTCAATTTCATTCTTCTTGCATGTACATAAGCATTGGTACGTGTGACATGATGTATCCGTGCACCTTTATCCTGTATACTTTAAGTAATATTTGTCCTCTCCCTGAGTTTAGCTCCTCCAAGTCCTATATTTAGTACTTGTGGCCCTTTATCACTTTATCACTGTAGTGTTTCCTGGCTGAGTATGACTGCTCGTGCAGGCACGAGCTACTGCTCGCGCAGTTTCCTGTCCGACCCCTTGTGAGAAGAACACCTAGCTCATACCCTCCTTGCTACCTGGTTGGTGGTGGTGGCAGTACAAGTAGGCCACTCCTGCAGAGGTCAATGCTGTGGCTTTTGCTGCTGCTGGGTCAGCAGTGGTGGTTGGGCTGGCTGCTGCTTCGCAGGTAAATAAACCACTTGTAGGTCTAGGTACGACCTCGTGAGCTACTTGCGTAGTTCCTGAAAGACGCTCGCCGATAGAGTCACAGCTATCATCAGTGAGTCATTACTGTGTTGTTTCAAAACACGGTATTGTTTTTAAATATTTGTACAAACTTAATTTTTTTAAGTCAGTAAAACCAATTAAGATAATTTAAATGTATTTTGTATTTTTTTAATTCATGCTGTAAATAATGCTTTTTTTTTTTTCACCATTTAAGGAATATAAAATTTATTAATTGAGTTTCTATTTTTCCAGTATTTAGGGCATAACTTAATGGTAAAATCTTTCTATATTCTTATTGTATTGTTTCTCAAAGCCTGTATAATGTTTTATTTACATGATTCAATGTATTTAATCACTGTGTGTTATTATTTTATTGTTTAAAATTATTCTCGTTACTTTGGTTTCAATTTATTTCTTTTGTAAGGTTTAGAAACTTGTTAGTTGCCTGCCAGCCCGAGTTTCATTGTGATTGTTTGTTGGCCACATGTTTATTGTAGTGTTGTGAATTCCTTTAGTTCTTGCCTCTTTGTATTCTAGCACGTCTTGTGCTTGCTTCCCTGTAGCCGCTGTTCTTGCAGTTTTATTGGTGTATCCCTGTAGTTAGCGTGTGATTTTACCAAAAAAATGGTTTTCTGTTCACATGATGATTTCTCCCACTCCTGTGTGTCTGAACGTGAGTCATCTGAGCTGGACAGCCCACGACATCTATTGGCAACAATTTAGTCATCTTGTCTTTTCTTTCCTGCCTCTGTGTTCTTTGTACAGCATAGTTCAAACACTTCTGACCCAGGTGTGGAGTCATCATGATATGCTACTGTGATGCGGCCACTGTCATATTTTCGACATGGAAAGGCCTGTAAGATGTTTTAGTTTTCTTTTTAGTATTAATATAGTGATGATTAGACAAGTTGTGCATTCATTTTGATTACTTTTGGAATTTTGATGATGCTGAGTACACAAGTCTCTCCATTTGGCTGTTTCCCTCATGAGAGGGTCCTTTTATCCTACATTATGTACATGATTGGTCCTAATTTTGAATGACATATTTAATCGACTTGGTTGGATATAGTTGCATAATTTCATCTTGGTGGTTAAGTTCAGCGTAGGTGCCGGTGTGCCTTGGACGCTGCCTCGGTTCACTTGCTTTTGGCATCATATCCATTTCCCAACTGCAGTGGGGACAGTTTTGGCATTTGTTCTGTCCTCAGTGTGTCTCCTCCTCCTCCTCCTCCTCCTCCTCCTCCTCCTCCTCCTCTTGACTGCAGTTTCTTTTCCTTTAAAGAGTTCACCGTGCCCCTACAGCTAAGTCTGCAAGTCTGTCATCTATTGATGTTAATTTTGTTCACTAATTTATTTCAGTTCTGAATTTTAATTTGTTCATTTATTAAGTGTCACATGGAAGAAATGTAATTTCAAGTTATTTGTATGTAAAGTAATTTATATTATTAAATATTTTATTAATTTCAATGTTGTTCAGAGCACCTCTTTTAATAATCTTGAGCTGCAAGCAGTCAATTGAATTTTAATATAATTCTCATTTGAAGTTTAATTAATTATGTTATATTTGTTAAAAGTTTTACTGTCAAGTTTTCTATTATNTTAATATAATTCTCATTTGAAGTTTAATTAATTATGTTATATTTGTTAAAAGTTTTACTGTCAAGTTTTCTATTATAAATGACTTCAGAAATTTCTGTTTTAGTAACTGATGCTTCAAGTTTTAATGATGTATTTATGTTATTCATATGTGAATTTTAAGGAATTTTTCTAAAACCTTCATATAGTCTTAAAATTTTGAATTGAAAATAATGAATAGATATAAAAAAAAAAATTAGTAATGTACAATTATAGGTTAAGTCTTGTTAGTGTTGTTAAATNAAAAATAATGAATAGATATAAAAAAAAAAATTAGTAATGTACAATTATAGGTTAAGTCTTGTTAGTGTTGTTAAATTTTTTTCCCACTGGGCTTACATTTTATTAAATTGGTACTGTGTGTATGTGTGTGTATGTATATATATACACACACACATATATATATATTTTTTTTTTTTGTTCACATGTACGAGATCCAGCTGGAGTAATTTAATAAGCTGCAAAGCAATAAAAAATATTGCGGAGACCAATGGCTCGACAGGGGATAGAGGGCAGAGGGTCATTAAGCATTCTTGAACGTTAAGAGGGAAGGGCTGAGAAGGAAGAAGTTACGTTCGCTTCAGGGGTGGCATTGGTCTGTTTCCCAAACAAATTGTTTACAGTCTACACTGAGGTGTAACACTTAGCCTACAAAATTGTTGCATGTAGACTAGACATGTTTCCTTTCAACATACTGCAAATATAAAATTACAAATTACAGTAGGAAATTAAATGCACACTCCACCGGGCCAGATTTAGCACGACATACAAAATTAAATATGGTGTTTTGTTATTGTGGCCTTTGTATTACCTGTACAGCTTGTAAATATTTCTACCCGTCTCCAGCAGATGGACGGGTGATTCAGTGGAAAGTTTGCTGCAATTGTAAAATGGCACTCATACAAAAGTCACTGACCTTCTTTTAATTATTGCCATTTTTTTGTGACCCCCTCATAATTTCCATGGCTTTTCCCCTGGCCAATGACTCACTGCATTTTTTTGTTGAATTGAGCAATAATTTGATTTTGGTTTTTTCATTGTGCATGGGCACAGTACTCCAGCATTCATGACGTCAACTATGCCAGTTCCTCCCATGGGGTACCTGACTGAGTTTGGTACCTCTGACTTTTAACGTGTGTCTGTGGAGTCTGGGGAGGATCATATACTGCAGCGATCCCCTCGTACTCCCCTAAATGTTCCAGAGTCGGAGAGGTTAGTGTACACCACACAGCTACCACTCCTAATTCTCTGGCAGGCACACTCTACCTATCCTCTGCCCCTAGGACACCCTGAGCCACTAGCCCCTGCTCTGGGGTCCCATTGTCCAGCCTCTAGGACTGACACCAGCAACCCAAGTGCCCTAAGAGGACGTGCTACCTGGGCAACTCAGTGGTTAGATGTGTCTGTGTGTACTATAAAATGTGATGCTTCTCGCTGACATTCTACAACAGTGAACTACTGAGATCCCTACAGTGTGTGCCTACTGTCTAATGATGCCAGTGTAGGGCCCTGCTGTTGACCCAGAATATGCAGGAAATCCAAGGGTTTTGTTTAACTGTATATTCTTTTAGCTTGCCCAGTGGAATCCTCTTTGCTACCTTCAAAATCACGATCACAGATAAACCAACATTTGTTTTATTGATGTTACTGGCCCTAGCGCTATGTCAGAACTATGTTCCTATGGAACACAGNCTGGCCCTAGCGCTATGTCAGAACTATGTTCCTATGGAACACAGTGTTGGGGATAACCTCCTTGGGAGGATACACTTCACAAGCTTCGACTATAGCCTCTTGTGAACGACTAACTAACTGACAGACAGACCAACAACTGGNAGTGTTGGGGATAACCTCCTTGGGAGGATACACTTCACAAGCTTCGACTATAGCCTCTTGTGAACGACTAACTAACTAACTGACAGACAGACCAACAACTGACCAATTGAAGACTTCGGAACAACTGATTAAGAACTGATTAACTGTTCCTGGCTGCTTGTACCCTCCGTCCTTTATACTCTCATGGGTTGCATGGTGCAGGTGGGCCATCGTGCTTTGAAGTGCTGTCTGCATGCATGTGCACTCAACTCACTGTCTCCCGTGCTCAAAGTGCACTCACTGCAGATGGCTCAGGTATCCAATCTCTTTGACTGGCAGTGCAGTAACATGGGGGGATAACATTACCTCGCTGCAGCTGCCTCGCAGTCCAGTGTACAGGTGGGGATGTCATCCACACCAATACTTACATAATTAATAAGACTGGCCCATCACACAACATATTTCATAGAATTAATATATTTCTGAAAACTGAATGTTTGTATTTATCTAGGCATGGTGGCATAGTATGACCTGAACTCCAATCTCTACCATACAAGTTATTGCTTGTGTACTGTGTAAAATTCCCTTCAAACTCACGTCTTCACTTCCTAAGCTCGAAAAGAGGGTCGGTGAGGGGGGACTTCCAAATTCACTCTCTTCTTAAGTTGAATTCATCAAGGTTCAAACTAGAGACCCAGCAACCTCACTTGTTCCGAGGTGTAGTTTGCAGCAGCATTGGNAGTTGAATTCATCAAGGTTCAAACTAGAGACCCAGCAACCTCACTTGTTCCGAGGTGTAGTTTGCAGCAGCATTGGTCATAGCACACTGCCACAGACATTCTGACTTCTCACTGATTTAGTATTTAATCTCGTCTTTCATCCCTTGCAAGGAATATTCTCATGTTCACTTGCCCTTCTATTTGTTCATCCCACATAGTATGTGCATTAAAATGTCTTCTCTCACCCTTAAATTAGATTAGTATTTGCTACTCTCCTTACAGTAAAGACAAACTAAACGCTTGGTGTGCAAGTGGAGTAATGTAAACTGACATCTTCNTATTTGCTACTCTCCTTACAGTAAAGACAAACTAAACGCTTGGTGTGCAAGTGGAGTAATGTAAACTGACATCTTCATTATAAATTTGCTAATATTTACTATTGTTACAAGATGCCTGAGTGGTGTATCAGAGTTCATAAGGGATGGAGATTGTAAAGCTCCGTCTTTACTGTTACAAGCGTATATTTAATAATATAGCAGCCTCAAAGGTTAGGCGCCATCTTGTAACGTTTCGCCGCTTACACTGTCGACTGTTTACTTGCCACGGCTTGCTCAAGGTAGAATACACGAGACTCAGTACCATTGGATGTTAGTTAATTATGAAAGAAAGTACGAAGTTAGTTTCTTCTATACTTTATTTATCATTTTTTTGAATGACACAGTTCACATACGAATGTCCAGTATGCAGAGTACGAACCGTTCAGAGATAAATATTCGAGTACCGAACAGCGCCACAGTGGTTTCCGTGTATTAACGTCTCATGAATATTAGCCCCAATAAAGAATATCTGCTGCT
>NQII01000830.1:0-63641 GCA_002778355.1 Clitarchus hookeri | reverse complement strand
GGAACTAAATAATGCTGAGGTTTCAAAAACTCCAAAGTTTGAAACGAAAACTGTAACCAGGACTCCTGATAAAAACTTAACACGCAGACGTCCGCCCCTTAACCTACAAATGCACACGTCCGCCTGATAAACTAAGACGGGAAACTGGCCACCACGGCTTTAAACTGAAACACGATAAAAATATTACGAAGCTGTCCCAAAGCTTTACAAACACGAAAGAATTTTACACCCGAGTCCCGAAAAATTCAGAATATTGCGTCATTACAAGATCTTAATAAAAATAAAATAACTAAATTTGATTTTAAGTTACTCACACAGCTATTATTTACAGCATCAGTCTACCTATCTCCATTATTACTCTTTATTTCTCAATCAGCGCAGTATTTAATGTCTATTTCAACTGTAATTAAAGCTCTTCATAATGTCTCTGTTTGGTAACAGTCAATTAACTTGGGCTCATCATTAACACATGTTCCGTCTGTCTATTGCCATCATTTGAAATGTCTTTCACTCACACATTCAGTCCAATAGTCCAGCCCGCCAGTAGCACTCTTCACTGCACAGATGCTCACAGTCGCAGATTCTCCTGCTGGTCACTTCCGGTGCCTCTCGTTACTATTCATCTATCGCTTAACATCACACAATCGCCCTAAATTCCAACGCTTATAAAACTGCCGGCTCGGAATCCCGTCACACTTTTATACTATCGCTGGCCTTGATCTGGAAGGTTCAACGCACCCCAATTGCATGGATGCAATTAACCAAAGCCCTGGCATAGTCTCAAAAATTATTTTTTTCTAATTCATTCTATTAGGATGTCTGTGAATGTTTCCTTGACCCAAATTTAACTTTTATAGTAGCTATTCCTCCATCTCAAATTAAATAGACATCAAGTGCATGTATTGGTTTGTATTGGTATAATGTATTCACGGTAACTTCAAGATTTTCTGAAGCCCTGCCAAAGATCTACTTTCAGGGAGCCGATTATGTATCATTCCGCAGTATGTATACAAAACATTGCCATGTGACACCTGTCAAATGTTTTGTATACAAACAGTGCCATGTGGGAACTGTCAAATATTTTGTTAACAGTGTCCATGTGGGAACTACCAAAATTTATTTTTGAAGAGAAACAATGCCATGCAAACCTTAACTGTCATATACTTTAATAAAATTCTCCAAATGTCTAAAAAATGCTAATCAATTTAGCAAAATATTGTAATACATACAAAAAGGTAGATTGAAGTATATATCGGAACTGTTAATTATATAATTTAATTAAAGTTTACTTATTATATTAAGATTTATTTACATATTTGGTGTAAGGAAAAAGTTAAATTTTACATAATAAACTTTTGGAAGTAGCACTCAGGTTAAAGATTTCACTGTGATAAATGGTACCGTATTTTATCGCATATAAGTGGCACATTTTATTTAAAAAAAAATTTATTGAAAACTTGGGGTGCGACTTATAAGTGAGAAAAATTCCTCCAGCCCCGCACTAACGTTTCATTTACTACGAATTCACGGCCCGCGGCTCGATTTCCAAACTCTTCAGCGAACAAAATCACTTTCATTTTGAAACCTGCGGTGTAGGTACATCTCTGTTCCATCAAGAACTGTCGCGCTTCTTCACTGCAACATAAAAACAACACTATGCGGCGGAAAGACGAGTCACGGCTAACATTTGGCACTGAAGAACCAACGCTAATGTGCTGCCATCTCTTGGTCTCCACAAAAAGCTTTCGAAAATAATCGATTATCAGTTGGCGGCGACCAAAATTCGATTCCTTTGCATTCTTTGCGAAGGGAATAACGTAACGGAAATATTCAAATGCCTTTCTATATTTTGCACGTTTATTTGATAAACTGCAGAAATAACAACGCTAATACTAAAATTACATCTTAACCTAGAATTATCTTGTAAGTAGAAAGAATGTGTTACGTTAGTTTTATAACCACAATTCAGCGTCTCCAATATCCAATATGGCGTGGTTATACTTCTGAAAAAAACGTGCCCAAACGGACAAGATGGAGTGTACGAGTCCGCTGGACAGACACTGAAATTTATTTAATTTGAATTAATAACAGTGAAATCTTTACCTATGAGTGCTACGTAAAAGTGTAAATATATAGTTTAGCATTATTAACTTTACAATTACGGCATTAAATTTATACATATTAATATTTAACCTACAAACTATTTCTTTTCAGCTATAACCAACATGTCCCTTCAAAATCCGTTGTTAATTTGTACGGACTTTTAACAAATTATTATAATTTATTGAAAAAATATACTTAAAACTTAAAACAACCAATTTATATAGTGCTTCAGTGCTAAAAGTAAGACAACACCTTTTTCAATATATATTTTTTATAACCAATTGAAGTACATTGAGGATCCCACTAAAAAGTTTCCAAGAAAAGTTTTCATAGCTAGATACCGTGAATGGATTATAATAGTGGAGTTGTATATTTTGATGCCACTAGCAGGTTGCATGGTCAGATGGTTCGCTAATTGGGCCAGTAACTCCCTCACCTGGGATGTTACCGCAGACGTACTGAGAGTGTGCGCAACAGGAATATCGATGGTAATGTCCATGAGAGCACCAGCTAATCAAGTTAATGGCTTGGATTAGCACGAGAGACTATCAGGGCTTGGTCAGCAGCCGAGCGAAACCCTGAACCCTAGCATGAAACGTGGTTGGTTGCTGACCTATTTCAGCTGATCAGATGCAGGTGCAGTTCACTAGACGGTATGCGGTATAACCTTGACAATACTCATTGTGCCGTAGCACTTGTTATGCTTTATGATTCAGTGGCGGCTATGCGAGTGTGAGGCACCCTATTTGTCATGATGTCCTTGCATGAAAACACTTACAGCAGTATAANTCAGTGGCGGCTATGCGAGTGTGAGGCACCCTATTTGTCATGATGTCCTTGCATGAAAACACTTACAGCAGTATAAACCCGAGAAAACACTGATATTGGACAGATTTGGACCATCCTCCCCAAAGTTCACAGTGAAGTGGCTACAAAGGTGTACAAAGTACACTACTGGAAGAAAGTACACACAATNCCATCCTCCCCAAAGTTCACAGTGAAGTGGCTACAAAGGTGTACAAAGTACACTACTGGAAGAAAGTACACACAATGTTACTTAATACTTGTGTACATTCCAGAATGCTGTTGATGAGTGATACATACGTCTTGAACGTAAGAGGGTGTGCGGCTTAGGCCCAGCACTGTCTAACTTACTAAAACAAACGCCTCTTGAGCAATGAAAAATTAAAGACAGGTGGGGTTGCAGTGGTATTGGCGAGGTGCATGCCTGGGGTAGCAAAACTAATAACAAAGTTTTAACTAACCAAAGTCATTTAACTACTACTCCCCAACTACACTTTACAAATAATTTTATTACAAAAATCATAAATGATTGTATTAAATATACTGTACATTCCAAAAATAAAGTTAATGTTTTTCTTGTGTGGAAGTGAATTTAATAAATTTAATAAAATATGTTTACTTTTGTTTATTTTCCGAAAGTGTAATTTTTGCTCCCACCTGACCAAAACTGAAGCTATTCCTGAGAGTCAGTATTTTGTTGAAGTGACCATTGTGTTGAGAGAATTTGTTAGATGTTGCCTGTAATATTACCTGTAGTTTGTTTTACATAAATGCCTTCATTGGTGTTGCAGGTGCTGCAGCAGTTGGGGTTAATCCAAAAATTAACAACTTGCATCCAGGCTATGTTGCATCCAAATATGAATTAATATTAATATCAGATAGTGGCATAAGAAGTAAGTCGCAGATATAATACTCTTTATATGTGACTGCTTTCATTGTTTGACAGTTCTAAGTACAGCTGATCGGTTCTCCAATTTTTGTTCGGTTTTTTGTTTAAAATGTCTATTCTCGGTTCGGGTCGGTCATGGCTACACATTTTTATGAGTGCAACAAAGATTACAAAAATATTTATGCACACAAAATGTCTGTTATTGAATTGGCTTTAATATCAGGCAAATGTTTAATGAGTTTTGTTTCACTGTATCTTAAGACGTCAATCACCTTATAAAAGTAATAATATTACCAGTATATATAACAAATGTCACTTTCTTAGCATCGTGATAGTTCTGTTCAGCAACAGTGTCACACGTTATTTGCATTGTTATAAATACCTGCTGCTGAAAACATTCTTTTGTGTAAAAAGGAACACAAAAATTCACAGTAAANGCATTGTTATAAATACCTGCTGCTGAAAACATTCTTTTGTGTAAAAAGGAACACAAAAATTCACAGTAAAAACATTTATGCACATAAAAAGTCTGGCATCAATTTCACTTTCATTTTAGGCAAACACATCAATCACTCTACGAGGTAAGTTAAACATTTACATCTTCACACGTTTCTACAACATTAACCAGCTGCTATAAAAACTTTTATTTTTTTCTAAAAGTTTGAGAAAAAAGGAATTTCGCTCAAGTCGTTTCAGCTGAAAGAACGTAAGCAAATATCTGCCACAAGCAATGCAAGCCGTATAAAACCTCACTAAAAGAATCCCCGCCTGAAGCAGAAACAAAAGAAATGTTCATTATTATTATAACTACATTCGTGCAGGCAACGAAACACGGCCTTACACAATGGAGAGACCTTGGCTGGTTTATAATGAGGCTGTTAAAAAACGTAGTGATTAACCTAAATTGATTGGTGGTGCTGAAAAAAATGACAAAGCAGACAGCAAGCAGAGAAATGTAAGAAGAAAAAATTATCCTGTACAGTATTGTGTCCGTACAATGAACAAAACTTGAGTCTGTGCGCGTTAACTGGAAAGGGAAAATTGCATGAGCAAGTGTGGCAGGATTGGCTCCATAGTGCCATATTTATTTGCTAAATTTTTATGAGGGAGCTTTTATACTTGCTTCGTTAATATGAAATTATAATTGAAGTAATTTAAATTACTAACATTTGTATACATAATTTGACTATGTAACTACGTTTAACAGAATTTAATAAAATAAGACACAATAAAACTATTCCCGCATTGGCAATGCATGATTTATTGGGAAATCATAACTTCTTTATCCCAGGGAACTGTTTACGCCCATTCTACAATGACGTGGATACGGATCACAGAAGAGGAGCACGTAACACGCTCTGTGTTCAATGTACATTGAGACGCATGCGGACACGGATCACATTAGAATGCTGGGCAACTCCCAACTCTTTCGTGTCTGTGAATCTATGTAGCCAATAGGAAACGAGTATTTAGTTTGTTGATATTTGTTTTCGTGGCCACTAGCGTACATAGTGCACGGATTTGCAGTGGCTATTATCATTTTTGTTTTAATAAACATGTGCACATGGTATGGCAGTAGTATGTATGGAGTGCTAAAAACTGTAAACATATACAAAATGTAGTGTCTACATTATAAAACCTATATGAGTAATTTGCAAAAGCTGAGTATTTTTGATTACGTAAGTTGCAAGACTGTATGTGTATTCGTATTGTTATCTAATTTAAAATTCAACTCAAGTCGTTAGCCTGTTCAGAGACAGTTTTTTTTTGCGTATCCGTACATTGTAGAACATGCCCTAGGATGATTTTAATGCTACACGCAAGTAGTAAAATTGTAAATACAATGCCACGGGTACGCTACATACCGTAATATAAGTGGAAGCGACATTATTTGGTAAATTTTTAATAATTTGTTTGTTTTAACTTTAAGAAAATCCAACTGGTCTGTTTTTTTCTGAGAATTCGGATCGGTTTCGATTTTTATAATGACTGGACCGAACGGAAAATTCGGTTAACCGATCAGCCCTTGTTCTAAGTAAGAAAAGGTGATACAAGTTGAGTAGGGGGTCTATGTAGTTTTGACATAATTGATACCAAAGTGGTGCAAATGAGTATGTTTTGGAAGCTAACAAAAGAGTATTGAGGTATTTTAAGGATACTGTGGATTACAAACCAGTCTATAATTGTGATAGTGATGATAATCTTGTAGGGTATGTTGATGCATACTGGGGAGGGGATTGCAATGACCGGAAATCCACTACTGGTTTTTGTTTCAAACTATTTGGTTGTGCTGTCACTTGGGGCTCAAGTAAACAAAATTGTGTTGCATTTTCATCTACTGAGGCTGATTATATAGCACTGCGCACAGCAGTGTCAGTGAAGCATGTTGGTTAAAAAATCCATTGAGTGACTTTAACTTTCTTCGTGTAACACCTATTGACATTTTTAAAGACATTCAGTCTGATATAATAGATTCCAATAATGCAAATAGCATATAGATATTAAGTAGGTACCACTTTATTAGGCAAGCACTATCTGCAAATGTTTTTGAAATAAGATATCTTAAGAGTGAGGATCAGATTTCAGATGTATTAACTAAGCCCTTAACAAAGAACCAGTTCTGCAAGTTCAGGGAACTAGTAGGAGTGAGAACATAAGTATTTTATTGAAAGGGAGTTTTGGAAAGTTACATTAAAATACTTTGTTAATTAGGTAATCCTACTTGTGAACTTCTGTTATAGTTGTCAATATGGCACAATAGTAATGTTTATGTGCAAAATGCAGTAAAGTAATTTTGTGTGGAATGTAATCTGTGCCTTTTGTTTTATTTTATGTACCCAATACCCAATTATATATGGTCAGGAACCCCTGCGATCATCTCTTGACCTCCACTAGTGATTTTAGAGTGTATCGTTTAGTTAAGTTATAAGTTGTGATGTGTTTAATGCTTAAGTGTGTAGGTTACATCTCAGTTTGCTACCAGCATAAAGAAATTGTTAAAAAGTAATTAGGAATTTAGGAACTGAAATAAGCATTAATTTAAGTATGTTAGATGGCCAGCTTTCAGGCTTGTGAACTATCTTCATGCAACCAGTCAGGACACATTTTGAAGAGGTTTACCAAGCAGGGCATTAAAAACACCCATACTGGAGAAATTTACCCCTTCAGCCATCAAAAAAATTTGCAGAAACTGAAGTTGATGTTGCAGTTAGGTACGGTTGTTGGGTTGGCCAACCTGTGTAGATGTAGACAAGAGAGATCAGTAATGGCGACTGAAGAAGAGTGGGTTTGATGTGAAATTGCCATGTGGTGTAAATTAATATTATAGTGAACCTTATGAAGTGAACATGGCACAGTCAGTAGAATTTCAGTCTGTGGTTAGCTTCTAACATAGTAAATTACGCCGATAGTGCATTGGAAAAAAAGGAAGCTAAACCCAATGAGTCATTTGTGTGGAAGAGCGGAACATCATCTTGTGGTGTGCTGTTGAGGAAAAAGCTAAATGGGGTGGTAACCACAATATTTATAATGGCAGAAAACATTACCTTGACAACTCTTAACCTCCCACCCAAGCTCAGTTTGGAAGGAAACATCCACTAGAACTGGATTAGATAGAAGCGTCATTTCCTCATGTACATTGGAGCCAGAGGAAAAGATTCCGACATCCCAGCTGATGCGACCTCTGAAGAAAAAGGAAAAATCTGCAGAACGAAGATAAAAATACTTTTGAATGTAGCAGGCAAAGATGATATTGACCTTGCTGCCATATTTGGGTTTAACGATGAAAAGATGGATGACTATGACCAGCTCATGAAAGCTTTTGACAGTTACGCTGCTCCAAAATGAAATGAAACTTGCGACCGCTATGTCTTCAACCAGTGCGGCCAAAAGAAAGGTCAGACTTTCGATCATTTCTTGATGGAAGTCAAAAAATTAATTAAAAGTGGTGGTTATGGACACCAGAAAGAGAGTGTTCTCAGAGATTGCATAGTTATTGGTATCCAAAATTGTAGACTCTGGTAAGCGCTTCTACGGTTGGAAGACCTGAAGTTGGACCAAGCAATCGGGGAATGTCGAGCAGTAAAAAAAAGGTAGAAGAAAAATCTGTATTTTAGGGTGTATTGTGTGCTGGTAAGTGGAAGCCTAACTCAAAATGTACCGTAGAAAATGGTGACAAATGTAGTGAACGCTTCATTAATAGGCACCCTACTAGTTGAGTTAAAAATTCTAGTGACAGCAGTTAAGTCCAGCCGGTCAAAGTGCGTGGGAAGTGAGGCCAAGTACAGAGGTATGGAATGTGCCCAGCCTTTGGTAAGAATTATTTAAACTGTCATGGAAAAGGACAATTTTTTCAAGCAATACTCTAAAATGAAGTATCAGTCACATGTGAATGAACTGACTGAAAATGCTAGTGACAGTGATGTAACAGACTCATTTTATTGTGACCACATCAGAAAGTGAATTTCAAAAAAACGAAACTGACTGTTAATGGTCATGAAGACATTCACGCTGGCTACAAGGTTCGAAGTGAACATTTTGCTGTTCTAAACATTTAAGAACATCAGAGGTGAAGAAGGCATGAACAGAACTAGTAAAACAATACTATAAGTCTTGACTGCAGGGTGGGTGAAAGCGAAGATAACCTTGATTGAAGCTTGCATCCATTTAGGATAGATTCTTAACATTTAGACAGTGTAACACACAAACTGTGTGACTATGGTACTAAGGAGGCTTTTGTAAGTGCCCTCAAATGTGTCTTCGAGGGTTGGGTAAATAACCATATGCTATTGTTATAGAGCCTAACTCTGAGCAGGTTAGGAGGCCTGCAATGTGCAAGTGTATAATAATCAATGAAAGACTGAAACCTACTCTATCATCAGTTAAAAGCCCAGAATGTTATAAAACCAGTGGAATAGGTAACACCTGCATATTTTGTTAGTAATCTTGTTGTGGGAAAACTAAATGGATGGTTGCAGTTATGTTTAGATCCTGTAGATCTTGCCAAAGTAATTAACCGCATACCCACCATAAGTGAGGTAAGTGATAAACTGTGGGGGGAAGAACTACTACACATTAAAGATTGTTTATACCATTTTAAACTGGGTGAACAGTCAAGCCACAAGGGCTGCTTTTCAATACCATATAGTGTTTACAGGTTTTTGCACCTTCCATTTGGTGTTCCAATACTCCAGAAAATTTTCAGGAAAAAAAATTATATCTTTGGTAAGCTAGCTAATGTTGTATTTTACTTTGATGGTATAGTAACTTTTGGAAATACTGAAGGAACATGACGATGCTGTGAAAGCAGTAATTTAACAGGTACACCTTAATAATGTCAAGTTCTATGAACAGAAACCTCATTAAAAGCAAAGTAGTGTCAGATCTACAGGGGATGGACAAAATAATATGAACACCATGCAATATAGTACATTTTGTTGCGTGTTAACAACACTGCTTCCGTGTAAATAATGCGACGGGTATGTATTGCACAGTTTAACGCTTTGTTCAGCGACGGTTAAAACAAGCGATCGGTGAAATGTGTGATCTCTCAGACTTCGAAAGAGGGCAAATTGTTGGTGCTCGGTTAGCGGGAGCGTCTGTGACGAAAACAGCTGAATTGTTTAACATTTCATGAGCGACAGTATCCACGGTAATGACAGCATACGCAAAACATGGTAAAACATTATCGGTGAAGAGGAATAAAGGGCGAAACCCAAAGTTAACTGACAGAGACCGACGAACATTAAAAAGAATTGTGGCCAGACAACATAAAACTACCGCGGCAAAAGTGACAGCAGAACTCAACACTCACTTGAGTAATACTGTTTCGACAAAAACAGTACGGCGGGAGCTCCACAAAGCTAACATTCATGGAAGGGCTGCAATTGCGAAATCCTTTATAACGGAAGCCAACGCTAAGCTGCGAAAGAAGTGGTGTCACGATCATACAACCTGGACACTTGATGATTGGAAGAATGTGGTATGGTCCAATGAATCATCGTTTACATTGTTTCCTACAAACGGCCGGGTTTATGTATGGAGAACCCCAAAAGAAGCCTACGATCCGGACTGCCTTCTTCCTACAGTCAAACATGGGGGAGGTTCCGTTATGATTTGGGCGACTATATCGTGGTATTCAGCTGGTCCTTTTATTCACATCACTGGCCGGATTACTGCAAATGAATATCTCAACATCCTCAATGATGAAGTTCTTACCATGACTAGCATATTGCTGCCAAACACTGCCATATTCCAAGATGATAATGCGCCCATACACACAGCCAAAAAGGTAGTCTTGGTTTGAGGAGTATCAGAAAATCATCAAACATCTTCCCTGGCCAGACCTCAACATAATTGAACCGTTGAGGGGCGTTTTAGAGCAAAGAGTGAGGAGCAGATTTCCATCTCCAACATCATTGAGGCAATTGGTGGATGTTTTGGTACAAGAATAGGACAGCATTCCGTTGGAAACTATTCAGACACTCTATGAATCTATTCCGCAAAGAATTGCAGCTGTTCTAAAAGCAAATGGTGGCCCAACACCTTATTAATAAATAAATTTTGTGTATATTTCAGGTGTTCATATTATTTTGTCCATATCCTGTATAGGCCAACTATTTTCAGCAGTAGGGAAGCAAGCTGACCCTGACAGTCAGAGCACTGTTAGATGTAGCACAGCCTAAAGATAGTGAGGAACTCTTACGAGTCATGGGAATGTTTAGTTACGTAAGAGAGTATGTACCAGACTTTGTAACTGTGGCAGCCCCGCTCAGGAAGCTACAGAAGTTGAAAACTGAATGGAAATGGTTACACATGCACACACACAGATGCATTCGAGGTACTAAAAAGTAAAGAGCAAAAGCAACATCACTTACCAAATTCGACCCTTCACTGCCTGCAACTATCCAGGCCAATGCATCAAAGACACGAATAGGATGTTGCTTAATGCACAATGACAATCCTATTACATTTGCATCACATGACTTGGCCAGTAGTGAAGGTAATTATGCCCAAATTGAGAAGGAAATGTTGGCAGTTGAATGATCATTCGAAAAATTTCACAATATAGTTTATGGTTACCCAGTTAAGGTGTTAACTCATCATAATCTCTTTATCCCACTTATACACACATATATGCTAATACAAGGAGCCTCTTGGCCTTCATGCTTCTGTATTTTTACGTAGCGCTCTTAGCCGTTAGGCCATCCCGCGCTGCAACCGCCCAATCAGTGGGTAAGAGGGATCACGCACGCCCTCTCATCACAGGTGGCCCAGCTATGTACCTGAAGTAACCAAATCCAAAGCCCCAACCTGATTCACAAGTACGACCATAAACACCCTACCACAAGATTCTGAGACCCTCGCCCTTAGATACCAAGCGTGTGGTCTGGCCGGGGTACTATCCATACCCCTAGTGTCTTACCAAGACACAACCGGAGCAGGTTGCCACTCACCGCCCAGTCTTTCTTTGAGAGGGGGAATCTCTCCAGACCTCCTCCAGCATACAGAGTTAACCACCGCCAGCATGAGTCCAACCTCTAGTGATCGGTACACCAGAGAAAATCTCTGGTGGGGCCAACCCGATCAGCCCGTGCTCCCACTTATTTGCCATGGCACTAGTGGGTTTTCAATGCCCAACCGCCCCACCAACTACAACCACCAGTAGAGATGGGCAGCGTGCGATAGACTCTGAATGGAAGGTTTCCATCCTTATCAAACCTCATAGGTCTGGATCCGTAGGTTCCAGAGTTCTTCCATGTATCATCACCGTCTCCATTCCATCGCCACCCATCCATCCACCAGCAGTGCAGCCGGAGGAGCTGTCATCAGACACTGTCCTTTTCCAGACTTTGGGATTTCTGCACCATGAAATTCCAGCATTGGGCCCCATCAGCCTGAATGCCAAGTGGTCCAACACCCCGGCGGAGCCCAATTTGCGGAACCAGGGGTGGCACGAGGAGGCTTGGGTCACCATGAGTGGAGAGAGGCTATAAGAGTCGCATCTAGGGTCAAATGCGGTAACGAGGCTTGGCTACTATAGCATGGTACTGCCACACCACTTCAAAAGAACAGAAACCTTCAAACGCCCAGAAACCTTCCTCCCGAGGGAGTCACAGATCCATATCCCCCTCCCACTTATATAGAAGGAAATATATAAGATTGGCTCAACTAGGCTGAAAGGCTTTGGCTTAACTGTACAGATGTGATGTTACACTAGAGTACAGGCCAGGTACTTGCTCGTGTTAGATGTATACAGTATTTATGTTGTATTCATAATTTTGGTATTTAATTCAAGGAGTTTCTTGTTTACTGTATTCAAAGTTTTATTCATTGTAACACATTTTTATTGCAAATGTTAAACTTTTGTTATAGTGAGAGAAGATACACTTCTTGACATGGTATCACACATGACAGCTAAAGTTGGTTTGGTTCATCAGATGCCTTTTACATGCGACAGAGATGGCTTTGCAGCTGCTTTAGAGAAGGTAGTGATAGGAGAAGAGCATGCATACATTTCCAGTACTGTATATGCTACGCTACACACTTATTTAAAAACTATTTATCATTCCTTGCCATGTATTGACATTTTATATACTTGATGTAAAATGTTTTTATGTGATGCATTACACGGAACAGTGAATGCTTTCTTTAATGCCCTATTATTAAATTTTATTTTAATGATTTTTTATTTTATTAATTTATTGTGCATGAAAACATCATGTGCCTAAATTGGCATACACAGTAAAAGTCAACAAAATAACAAAACTGTGACCACCTGAGAGGATGCTAGTGCAGTATTCTCGTGGGTGGTAGTCACATTTTTATTATTTTATTATTTAGAAGTTGAGTGTAAATCCCACATGCTTCTCATTAATCAGTCATGAGTAAGACCACCAAACCCTTAAGGCTCCCACCTACATGGCACTTGAACTGCGTTGCAAAGTGTTTGAAATACACATTTTTCGATGAAATTATTAAACGTGCGACCAACGCGATGAGCTACGAAAAGAACGCACACTTCAGATGAGGGCTATTGAGTGCTTTCAAGACGTTCGTGCACATTAGAAACACCATTTCATAGTACTTCAAAATGACTAAAAGTGGCTTTTTCAATGCGCTGTATCTCAAAATATACATGTCAGATACACACAAAACTACTCAAGAACCCTGCTTTGAACCTTTCTACAGACTATCCATCAATAAAAAAAATAGGATCACCGCTGAAAACCCTATAGGTGCATGCAGTGCGACGTGAACACTGCACGCCAGTTGCAAGCCTTGCGCGTAGCAGCGATAGGGCACTTTATGACTTTATGCACGTGGCAGTGTCGCCCTTATCGTTCCCATGCTTCTCAGCCTCAAATGCGGAAAAAAGCTCTAGGTAGGAGGGAACCTTAAGCGGAAGGTAATGTGATATGAATTTTGCAGTTGCAGAAGACAGTGTCATTCATAACAACACTATGTTCACATCAAAGTTTTAACTTTTAACACGTTTTAAAGCTGGTATTATAATATGTAAACATATTATAGATTTTTCTTTTATTTTATTTTTGTACATATTTAGGAGCAATGAATCAATATTCTAAAATGTTTTAATTTGCATACCCAGATTGCCTACTTAGCTCTGATGGAGTGGTAATTGTAATTTCAATTTTAGGACATATTTCTTAAATTTTATTGAATTTTTAGCGGTATTTAAATTTATGTGAACTATATTTTTTATGGTTGTTTTCTTTTTATTTTGGCCATGGAAGTTTGACTTAGTGTATATCTTATAGTTTCTCTTTGATAGTTAGTCTTGCATAAGGTTTTATTTGAGATGTAAGGTCTGTGATCTTTCTGATAATGTAAATTTTAAAATTTTGAACTATGGATTATCAAAAAATATTTTTGGTAAATTATAGTCCTGCAATATAAGATGTTGACACCTCTACTGGCTTCTAGCCGTTAAAACACCATAATTACTTAAATCTTTGGTCAGTTCAAATGAATTCTCATACAAGTCCTTTAACGGGACATTGCCATGACCAGAACAGCAGGCAGTCGACCCCGGCTGGCATGGAGTTTGGCAAACCACCTTATTGTGCCTACTGGCCACTGCAAGACCAAACGACTGTCCCGCACCTACGCCCACGAGAGGTAACTCCTAGGGGTGTAATTATTTGGGCTGATGGAAATATATGAAAATATTCCTGTCTACTGTATTTCATATATGAAGGCTGTTTTTTGACAGACAGAGCCACCAACTTTGTAACAGTGTCACAACAAATTACTCCATTTGCAGTGTTTGCGATCAGCTGGTTCGTAACATGTTTGTGTATGTGTTCATTTTGGAAACACTTGCTGAAAGTAGTGTGCACAAAAGAAATCATCAAATTTAAGATTCCCTTCAAAAGTTGACAACAATATTGCGTTTCCAGTAACATAACCAGTTTTTTTTTATATTTTGGCATTGCTACATTGTACTTTTAACAGTTTCAACTCTTATGAATTGTTAATGAAGAGGCAGTGCTGTGGCCCACCTCGCCCTGTTCCGTTGTTAGCAACACAAGACTCCAGCAGACTCCACACGTGATGGACACCTTATTGGTTACTCAGTTTTCATGAGGGTATCTATCCATTTCACATTTTATTCCTATAGACCTTGTTTATACTGTGACTTAGTTTAACTAATTATTACACTATTTCCTGTGCAGTGCCGTTTTCGGTACATTATTATTACTTCATCATCATTTTCTCGTGATGGCAGTAGAACTTCCCAGCAAAATGTGTTTCTTTCCCTCGTGTGCAGCGATATATATTTGTGATGTTATACTAAATGTTTCCAGTATGAATCGCGTACAGAATCAAAACAAACACACACAAACATACTTATATTTACACACAAAGACGTTTTACTTGTTATTGAAGTATCAGTTATTTGAAGCATGTTATAGGCATATTAGGCATTTTTTCAACCAATATCACATTTTAAATAGTGATAGTCATCAGAATTTTAATTTCAGCAGTCTCAGGTAAGATATGCTAAATTTATACATAGTTTACTTATTTTTGATTATATTCATTACGTGTAATTACACGAGGCCGAAGAAATTCTGCAGGCTTAGCCACTTTTGTACCTAATAATATCTGATATTTGTTAAGGCACATCTATGCCCAGTAATTTTTAGATTGTATTATTTTGAGTATGTTAAGCATTTTTGTAGCCCAAACATATGTCAGTGTATTTGTGTTAGGGTATCGGAGATTTAGCTTAATTATTTTAACTGAAGTGCGTGAAAATAAAGCCACGTATTTTAAAAAATGTTATTAAATTATAGTTAGTCAAATTCATGTGGATTGTCACTTCTTGAGCTTGAAGCACAAATAAGTCAAGTTTTCTGTAATCACTTTGTACTATTAGAGTTATGATGTACTTTCCTGTGTACAAAACTATTTTTAAAAATTGCAAGGCGTGTTCAGACTTCAGTATTGAGTTATTATTTCATTTAACTAAGTGTAATCATTCATAATGATTATGAAGTTAAATATAAAATAAACTAGCTATGAATTTTTAGCACAATGACTATTAGAGGCTGAACTCTTAAGCGTGTTGCACAACAATGGACCTTCAATTTAATTTGATGCGTCACAGAGAATAACGCAGGTAAGGTACCGAATATTTCCTTCTGTCAGGATACAAACACATTTTGATGGTGATTCATACAGAAATAAAGCTTGTAGCAATAAAAGTTAGGAAAATAATGAAATTATCACTAGTGAAAAGGTAAAACGAAGTTTAAAGATAGAACTGGCAATCATGTAAGCTAAAATTTGCAGTTAATTGGAAAGCACGCTATGGATGAAAAAAAGTAAAGATGAAATAAATAGTGATTATGAAAAAAACCTTTTACAACCCAGTTTTCAGCCTGTTTCTGTGTATATCTATGTTTACCAGCAGAAGAAAAATATATACATACATACATACATTCATATATATATATATAATTTTCTGTGTGTGTGAATTCTGTAAAATACCTCATTAAATTAAATATTGACTTAAGTAATACACACTCAATCTCACTGCAATCAGTGTGTGGCAGAAAAAATTTAATATGACAGAAAAATTAAAGATATTTTATGCTGTATACCTTGAATCCAGCTTAAATGTGGCAAAGTATAGTCATTCAAAAATATTAGCTAAAATTATTTAGCACCTGCTTTAAACACTGCACTAGATACATTTTACTTTCAAACATTTTAATCCTATCCTACAAATATTATAAATGAGAAAGTGTGCGTGCATGTATGTGCGTGTGAGTATGTATGTTTGCTATCACTCAGCTCCATAATGGCTGAACAGATTTCAATGAAATTTTGTGTGTAGGTACCTTAGGTCCTAGAATAGGACATAGGATACTTTTTATCCCGGTAAATCGTACCGGTCCTGTGGAATAACAACAAAGTGTAATTCTGCAACAGCTGGGAACATAACCAAAATATTTTTTTCCTCTGGTGTCAGAGTTTATTAGGCCACTCAAGGATCTCTGAAATGGCCTAATGACTGCTATCAATCGATAACACCCGGGACCGAATATTTAACGTGCCCTTCGAAGCCCGGAAGCGCTCAGATGTTCTGCCACTTAACGGTCACCCATCCAAATGTGTGCCGCTGGGAACGTTGCTTAACTTTGGTGATTGATTAAGATCCCTCAGCCAAGCGCAAAAAGTAGTACCTAAGTACACTTATTTCTAAAGCTAAAACTTGATGAAACTCACATTTTGATTTTCATACATCGGCGCTGGAAAGCGGAAATGTGGTAAATACACGATAGTTGCACAGATACACTCCAGAAACAATACCCTACTTATTGGCTATTGGGTAAAAAAATATTTCCTTTATTTTGGGTTGCCGTAATTAGTTAAAAACCTAGGCCAACATAGTATAATTTTATAATTCTGTTTTCACATAAATGAATTGTCTTTTCCCAATTTATTAATTAGTAAAACTGTAAAACTCAATTGTACCCAGGCGAAGTCGGGCCGGTTTGCTAGTGTATTTTAAATATTTGAAAATAGTTTCTGCAAATACACATTTTGGATTATGCAGTTTCTGCTGCATCAGAAAAGTTCATACTTTGTGAAGCGATGTTTGCTGTACATATAACATCGCAGTCCCTCGTAATGTAAACAGTTCACATAACAAAGAGCATGGCTTCCACATGTCAGAACAGCTGAGGCAGAGGGATACATTAGCAAAACAACAACACAAGCACTACTTTATTAGAACTGTCAAAAAACTGCCTTTTTAGATGAAACACAGTAAACCAGTTAGTAATGGGGAAATGGTCACATTTTAAGGGCTTAGCAGTTTCCACAAACTCAGATGTCCCTCAATGTTTTCTTTATCACCAGTCTTGTGTGTATAGTGTGTGTAAAACCACTGCCATTCCCATGCAAGGCTTATTTTTATTCACATGAAATCAACCCCAGTGTGCTAAAATGAGTTAAGGAGCTTAATTGATTTAATTGTTTTTATACAGTAGAATCTTACTAAAGAAGACACCTCATTCTTTCCAAATATAGGGTCTGTGTGGCAGGTTGGTCGCTATAAATATTTTGGGGGATTTCGGTCCAATTTTAACCCACCCCCAACCCCTATTCATCAAAAGTAGCAATTTTTTGCATAAAGTCTGTGTTCAATCGTCTCTAGTGCAAAAATTACAATTTTTGAAATTAAATATAATTTTATTTCAATAGGTACACATCACATCTTATGAAAAAATTACGTCGGAGATGATTGAACATGGACGTATGATGCTCTGTAAATCCTTGCGCCACTCATTGTTTCAAACATTTTGCGAGACACGAGGAAGCTAAGTGTAAGCTTACCTGAATGCGTATACTTAACTTCCTCGTGTCTCCTAAATGTTTGAAACATTGAGTGGCGCAAGGATTTACAGAGCATCATAGGTTCATGATCAATCATCTCTGGCGTAAAATCAACATGATTTTTCTATCAAATATTAATTTAATTCAATAGTCAGATATCTTCCGAATAAAATGATGCCACAGAAGGGTATCGCGACCTCCTTTGTTGCCAGTCAGTTACGAAAACGTTAACATTTGTCATGGCCTGCATTTTTTTGGCGTGGAAATCCAATGTTTGGTAGCCTCTTGCAAAGAAATCTCACAATATTGCAACAAAATATTAATTTGTATCAATAAAAAGACTACTTCCAAATAAAATGTTATCCAGAAGTGTAACTATGACCTCATCACCATACAATTACAAAAACTGTAACATAGGATGCTGTGTAATTTTATACACAATATTTGCAAACAAAACCATAGTTTTGTTGTTTATACTGGGACAAACACTATTTTCTGAAACTCAGGTTACAGAAACTCTGGTTTCATTGATGGCATAAAAGCACTCAAGGCCATGTCTGTCTGTTATGTCTGATGAACCCCAAGGGAATGAGCTCATTAAAAGGGTGGACATGGGAGGGGAGGAGAAGACTGGAAATGAGGAGGTGAGAATGTATCTGGCTCTCAAGTGTGATGGATTGGCGGAAAGGTAGAGACCACAATGGGAGGATGTCTTGGCTGTGGTTTCACAGTCCAGTGTTGTATTTGTGAGTCAATTTGTAGGCTTCCACACTGCTGATGGCATGTCAAAAACAACTAAGTGTAATAAGTCATNGTTGTATTTGTGAGTCAATTTGTAGGCTTCCACACTGCTGATGGCATGTCAAAAACAACTAAGTGTAATAAGTCATCAACAAACTGTTACGAAACCCAAGATAAATCCAAGTCTTAATAACATAAGCAAAGTGAAAAGGCAAGTGAGGGAGAGCACNCCAAGATAAATCCAAGTCTTAATAACATAAGCAAAGTGAAAAGGCAAGTGAGGGAGAGCACAATGACAGGACAAATACTGAGGGTAGTCTGTTCTGCCACCTGAGGGGTAGAGGGTGGACTAAGTTAATAGCACTGGTAGCCTAGGGGGTTGTATCTATTTTTAGATACAAGTTTGCGTGGCTTGTACAGAGCTTACAGAGAGAGAGGCAATATGCAGCAACTAAAAAAAGTGCAATAAATTATTTTTCGACATTTACCTCAAATTTTTATTTNAGAGAGAGAGGCAATATGCAGCAACTAAAAAAAGTGCAATAAATTATTTTTCGACATTTACCTCAAATTTTTATTTTATATGGTTTCTCAAAATTTAGTTATTTTTAAAAGGGGTCAATATAGAAAGGTTCTACCATTCAAGTAAGTCTACCCACACCCCTTACTGTCCAATGGAATTGTCCAACCATGAGGACATGAATGTGCCACACATTGGATAATAAATACATTAATGGTTTATTTGGGAAATCTTATCAAAGTATGTTGTTGTTGTTNGAATGTGCCACACATTGGATAATAAATACATTAATGGTTTATTTGGGAAATCTTATCAAAGTATGTTGTTGTTGTTTTTAACTAAGAAAATCATGAGCAATACAGAGACAAATCCATTTTTGCATTTTTGTAATTATGNTTGTTGTTGTTGTTTTTAACTAAGAAAATCATGAGCAATACAGAGACAAATCCATTTTTGCATTTTTGTAATTATGTTACACGAGTACCAGCTCTGTAATTTTGTAATTTTTACAATCTTAATCTTTCACGTGCCACGGGTGATATATTTTGTCTACTCTAAACTTCTGTCTGCGGCACCCCAGTGCTCAGTGCATGTCTGCTTACCACCCCACCGGCCATGAAGGGGTAACCACTACGCATCTCTGTGGCCACCGGCATCCTTCGCTCTCTACCCGCTTCTCCTCATGCCTCCCCTCACTCGACCATGGTTCCAGAGATTAAATACTGCCCATGGGCTGTAGTTTAGTACAGCTCTTAGTGAGAACACCACACTGCCTAAGCAATCTCCAAGCTCCACTAGCTTCAAGAACATTACTCTGCCTGAGTGCATTCCGGTCGCAGAGAATCTTCAACCACCATTATCCATAGCAGTACATTGTGCATCATTACAGATTACGTTAGGGATCACCCTCACCCCTACGCATAGCTGTGTCTCTACTGCNTAGCAGTACATTGTGCATCATTACAGATTACGTTAGGGATCACCCTCACCCCTACGCATAGCTGTGTCTCTACTGCACAACTTAATCAAGCACTGTTGGTAGCTGGGTCTGACCCTTCAGACCCTTGGAAAGGGGTACAGGCTGGGTATATTTGTCTTTGTTATGCTTTAAAAACAAGCATACTTTTCCTTGAATCGGCTTTTACTACCAGTTTGCTGTTATTCTATTGTTTGTTCCTGCTTTGACCCTCTTTTGTCACCATTACCTCAACTACTCTTCAGTTGTTGGCAAGAAGCTATCACCCCGTNTGTTCCTGCTTTGACCCTCTTTTGTCACCATTACCTCAACTACTCTTCAGTTGTTGGCAAGAAGCTATCACCCCGTTTGCCCTTCAGGCTTGTGATAGAAGCACCCCTCTTCATGGGGATTGGGATATGGTGGTAGTTACATCTTGCTGATTACCACTACAGAGGAGTACCGAACCACTGCCCTCACCTTCTTTTTAGGGAGTACTTGGCATGCTGGTGGCAGTCCCACCCTACATGAACACTTTAGGAAAGAAGGCAGAGATAGACCTAACAGACATTCATGAACCTTCCCACTGGAACTCTGCATGCTGGTGGTAGTTCTAGCTGACAACCTGGGAAGATGACACAAATAGCTAGGGCAACACACCGTGAGGGAGGTCACTGCCCTCCAGGAGGTTGCCCAAATATACCTCCCCCCTTTCTCAGTCACTCATATTTGTTTTGCACTAGTTGTTCCAACACCTACAAACACATGCTCGTTCCAACTCTCTGCCTGTCACCCAAATGCCGTCTCACTGGTAGGGCGGTGGAAGGCAGCCCAAGAAGGTCTGTGCCTTAGCCAGGGAGGCTGTGGGGTTGGAACAGGGATCAAGAAGGGTCTATTCGTAACTGAGGGAAGAAGAAGCCCACCAGATGAATCTCGCCATCAACTGTCCACCAGCAATAGAAAACACAGACGACGCTCGCCAAGGGTACCTATACATTATAGGACCGGTCTTACCATTCCCACCTATCCTTCTACCCCTTAAAAGTAGAGTGTACAGTACATTGCCTAGCAGCCTCTGCCAAGGTAGTTCATTGGATTGGTCCTGCAGCAATCAAACCCAATCCAGAGAGCTTCGTCCATGACATGGACAGATATCTTGCTCCGACTAGCTTCTGCTAAGGATCAAAGCCGGATCATTCACGTCCCTGCTGGTCCAAGCTCTAACACTGTCAATCTCCTAGTCTGTAGAATGCCAGCTTCTCTGTTCTCAATAGGGAAAAGCTATAGGTGCCTCAGATTGAGAGAATCCTTCCACAGGTGAGATGTCATCTTAAATTATTTTATGTATTAACATGTGAATTTTTTACTGTCTTCTAAATGTCTATATTTATTTTATTTCCTAACAAATATTTCTTGTTTTGCAATCTTTGTACCTTTTTGAACCAAGCCTGGCTTTGAACACCACCATGATGATTATTATGGAACCGGGCATGACAGGATGGACTAGCTGTAAGCTTCTCCCGGGTCTACAAATCTTTTGTGCCATAACCACATAGTTGAGCATGGTCATTCATATAGTTTTTGGAACCTAGTTTGTTTTTCTTCGCCAGGAGAAAAGTCCTCTAATTCCCTGCAGGCTCATGTGCCCCAGGGACTTCACATATTTCAGTTTTCTTTGAGCCCTGTGCTCACTTTATTTCACATCGGTTGCCAGCACACCATAGCGACTGGATCTTTGTCAGTGCCTCCATAGAGAATTGTGATGTGTGAAAGTTAATGTAAATTAAATGTGATCTGACTCCATGCATTACCATTTACATGTCAGCCGCATCTTGGCTGTGTCTGGTGTTGTGCCGTCTCACAGCTTCACTATTCCTACGTAAGTAATGTTCACATACTCAGCCATTTAACGGGCATGGGAGGTGGCATGTAACAATCACTATGGATGTAGAAGCATTGGGAAAAACTCACACTTCCCATAGGTAGGCATAGGTGACCCGGCCACAGCATCAATATCTATGTGACCAGTTGATGCTTCATCAAGCAAGACTTCAGAAGGGCCACATTGACGAATGGTCCTACAACCCACAACAGCTTCACGCTCAGCACCATCACCTTCGAGTGGGCCTGCAAGGTCTGCTGCCGCCTAAGCTCAGACTACCCGCGCATAACTAACAAAGCTGCNCCATCACCTTCGAGTGGGCCTGCAAGGTCTGCTGCCGCCTAAGCTCAGACTACCCGCGCATAACTAACAAAGCTGCAAGCCATATTGGTCACTTATGTTCGCCCTTTAGTCACAATATCGTTAGCTTGGCTAGAAGAGGTTGTGAGGCTGTGAAGTCTCGGTGGTCAAGGCTCTGCGCACTAGCCAGTCTTTCTCAAGACGCTCCTCCCAATGTAAGGATAGGGGGTCCGTACTGATGTGCTGGCACAACTGTGCCGGACGCGTAGTACTTTGCTGTCAGCGGTTGCCCGCACTAACTGGGTTATATAAGGCTTATTCTAAATTAACCAAAATAAACCATACCTTGTTCATTTACCATTGTATTCACCATNGACTGGGTTATATAAGGCTTATTCTAAATTAACCAAAATAAACCATACCTTGTTCATTTACCATTGTATTCACCTTGTTCCTTCCCAGTAATCTGCCACGCTCTCAGGCTCAGGCAAGATCTGCGACCCAAAGTCCTTCAGGCTTACACTAGCCAAATTGGGAACCGCTCTCTACGTCTGCTTGGGCATCTGGTTACCAGCGATAATGCTGCTTCCCTGGGCACCACCAGGACTGAGAGCAAACCCTTGCTATGAAACCTATTTGAAGGAGATTTGGTTACCAGCAATAACGCCACTTTTCTAGGCTCTCCAGGAAGTAGGCGTAGCGAGGCCACCCACCATCTCTAGAGGTACGTGCACTTTCAAGATGGATTTGTTACCCAACTTGGCTGAGCATCTGGCTACAAGTAACAAATCTGCTTATATGGGTATTACTGTGTTGGGGAGCGAGGCTCGCCACTGTCAGATGGGGGACGCCCTCCATTGGGGAGTGAACCAATCCTTTCGCACTGGCACCAGGAGACGCTCCGGTTCTATGGAAGACATGCCCTTCCCTTATGCACAGTTAAGCAACCTTGTCTTACTCCTAGAGCTTTACCTAAGCCTGAGCTTCTACCTTGCCACATGCTTTACAATGGAGCAGGGAGGGCAAAGGCTGAGAAGATTGCTGCTGCTCAGGCTCAATGATCTGTGTATCAGGAGACCGACTGTCAAAGAGTCCATACTTACTTGTGTGAGGAAACTGCACATCTGTGGTTCAGAAATGCCACAGCCATCTCTACCTGGCAGACTCCATACAGGACCATCAGTTCTAGCTCAGTAATGTCAACCAACCATCCAGGGTGCTTCAACGTGCTGATGCCAGTATCACCCCCTGTCACTGACCCTGCCTAAGGTCCGTCCAGAGCCCATCAGGCATACACCACCTACAGCAGTTAAAGTGTCAACTAATATTCCCCGGGCATCTGCCATCAGTCAAGCCTATCAGTTCTGCAACCACATTCGCCCCTACCCGTGCTACTACTTGCTCCGCTGCCATCTTGGCACCTCCATGGGCTGACAAGACGAGTTACAGAGTTATTGGGGAAGGGGCCCAACCACTAAAAGTACCCAGTAAATAAAGCAACTGCTCGCAGGCTCAGAGGGAGGGAGAGGCTTGGAATGCATACCAACCCAGGTCGCGTATCAAATGTTTAAATATTACTTGGTGGCCAAGCACATTTTCAAATATTTCTTGTGAGAAAATAGGAAGATTTATTACGATAGACACACGTCTTCTGAATAAACTAATATTCTGGAAGGCCATATACGAAACCCTTTTGTTGCCAAATAATGCATAAGCACCGATCATTTGTAGCTCGTGGCAAGTTCCAAGCTTGAGTTATTAATTACTGAAGATTGTAAAAAAAAAAACATTTTAATAACCATATTTATTTGTCATATTTCTCAAAAATTACACGTTTTTAAAATGAAATATTATTTTCCATGTTAAAACTTGATTTAAGGCATATAATGATAAAGAAATAAGTTGTTGCAAGACATTTGTAAAGTTTAATTATTAATAATTAAGAAGGAATATTTATTTTATTGTATTTAACATTTAAGAAGATGAACAAATAATGGTGTTAATTTGTTTGAAGAAGAACGAGGTGATAAAAAAAATATTGAGAAGCTGATAATTTTGGCTTAATAATTTCTTTAATCAACTGAAATGTTACACTATTTTTAGTTACAGTGGCTTTTTGTGTTTTAAGAATATAATTTTTTTATAAAGAAAAACATTTTTGAATATGTGTTAATTTTGTTATGGTTATGTTCTACCGTTATGTATTGTCGCTTGAATTTTGAAAATTTGACTTATAATTTACTAGTTACAATTTTTCAAATGTTTGAGGTATAGGACATAACCTCAAAGTTACTGTTACGGCAGCTGTGCAGGCATCCTAGTATTACAGGCAAGGGCACAAGGGGAATAAAATAATGGACTAAGAACACACTTGTAATAAACATACATATTCTATAGATTAAATCAGAATACAGAAGTTACCACCACTCTCAGGGCCTATTTCTTACATCATTTGGAACAAAATTAGTCATATAAATGTGGGTCCTATTCCCAATATTTGCAGAGTCATTTGAAACATTTGGAAAATGACGAATAAACTAATAACCCTTTCAGAAGTAAATACAATGATGTATTATCAGACCGTATTGTTTATAGTTGAGCCTCACATTTGCGTCCAACAAGCTTACAAATGATGTTCGAAAATGTTTCTGTCTACGTCCATACACTTGGCTGCACACTTATGAACCATGTGTGTTGCTCTACGTAGCTGCACACTGCTGTCTTTGATTTCTGTAGTGGCATGCATGATATGCGCAAGTAATTCCCCAGGTGTTTGTGCAGTCCTTCGGTAAACAATAACCTTCATCCATCCCCATATGCAATAATCTAATGGTGGTAGATCTGGCGATCGAGGAGGCCTGGGGTAAAACCGCCTCGTCCTATCCATCTCACAGGGAAATGCACATTTAAGTGTTCAACCACAGCATGGTGGAAGTGAGGAGGTGCACCATCATGCTGGAAGATCATATGACTTATCACTGCTAACGGAATATCATCAAGTAACAGCAGCAGTTCTTCTTGCAACAATTGCAGATACATCACAGCAGATAAGCATCCCGGGAAAATGAATGGCCCAATCAGCTGATCATGTAGGACACCACACCACACCACACCACACCACACATTGATGCTGAAATGGTGTTGAAGCCTCCTTTCCACTGTAGGCTGATTGTCGAATTACTCTGTAAATATTGGGATTAGGACCCACATTTGTACGACATATTTTGCTCCAAATGACGTAAGGAATAGAGCCTGTGAGTTGCGGTAACTCCTCGTGAATCAGCCTGTATAAAATCTAAATATTAAGACATTTAGCAATATCAACACTATTAAATGTTAGCATCTATTACCAACTTAAAAATATATATATATATATATATATTTACAAATACATTGCAAAAGCCCTTATACATGGGGAAACCTGTAACTGTATAATCATTAATTACACTGTTTTAGTGAATGAGCAAGAATGATTCTCATAAGGACCGTAATTGACAGCTAATCTGTATGGATGTTGTTTGTGAAATAGTTTGCTGTCAGTTGAGATCTGTTTGTAAAATACCAAGAAGTACATTCATTAGTTTTTCCTTAATCGTTTAACAAGTGGAAAATCGGACAATTTGTGTTGCTAATTAATATCACAAATAGCTCTGTTTATTTATTTATCTATGGAGCATGTTTGGTCATGGGGTACCGTGTGTGACTCACATTCGAGAGGTCGTAGGTTCAATCCTAACTGGCTGCATTGAGGGTGGTTTTTCCCAAAGTGGTTTTCCCACCTCTACTCCAGGGGAATGCAGGTACAGTTACTGCAAATACATTTTTCCTACACCGTACTCTGTGCTGTCCTGTATATAGGCCTAGAGCTGCTGGCATGCACATTATATCTCCCAAAAACAATACAGCATGAATTTTAACCCACTATAGTTATCTTTCTCCAATATTGTGAAAACTTTTGTGAACTGGTTGACCATAATAGGAGTTTTTGTGGCCAACATCTTCTGCCTAGTAGCTCAAGCAGGGTGTGCCACGTTGACAGGTGGCATATGATGGGATTCTAACCCATTCATGGCAGTACACTCAACAGTGATCTGAGTGATGACACTCAGCAGCTGAGCATCAGGCTGTTGGGTTACAGCCTTCTGCTAGGCGGCTTGCGCCATGTGTGAGGGAGGGGTGGAAAGCCCCTGAGGGAGAGACAGGGAAGAACTGTGTTCCCCTTTACCCTGGCCTGAGTGTACATAAGGGAGGAGAGCAGTGTTGGTATGCCTTTGTGCGTTATGATTCAGTTCAGTGTCCAATTCATATTTGTATTGTGTGAATTTTACACAGACGAGCCACAGACCAGTGACTGGTGTGTTTATCCCATGGTGGAGTTAGGACCCATCTAAGAGTCAGATAACAGTTCATTTTTCAGTATATATTTTGACTTGAGTTATGTGATTCATGACATTTGTGTTGATTCATGACATTTGTGTTTACCTGCAACAAGAACACTGCCTTGATGCTAGAAGTTCATGATCTGGCTACGGCTACTAGTGTTCCAAGTATTCGTGGGAGGAGGAATGTGTCTCATGAAACACCATCTCTCTCTTCTTTCCCTGAACCCCTGATATCATAACAGGGCTTTTTTTTTATTCTGCAGTCATAAGGTTAATATTTGTTCTCTTTCTGGCATCTTAGTTGTAAGTAGAGACCCAAAAATTTTGCATATTCATTGGAGAACAAGTTGAACCACATGTATATTTGTGTTTTAACCTCTATTAGATCACAGTTTTTTGGACATACACTGGATGACTTCTGCTCACGCCCTCAGGAACCTGCAAGGTAAACAAGACTGAACCCTGTGCTACCTAGTCTGGGATTAAACTGGAGCAACAGTCAATAAACAATTAACTGGTGCTTGAGTACACAAAGGATTGTGGAGTCTAGCTTGTTGCCAAAGTAATCTGCTAAATTTCCGGGTTTATAGTTATCAGTCCATTTTTTGCCAATCGCGTAACTCTAGTTTTCTCTTTGTAGATCTATTTTGGCACCGTCCAGGCGAGAATGTACTTGAGTGCTGATTTCCTGAGGATAGTATGCCACACTGGGATGTCCACCTTGATGCGCAAGTCAGTAATCGACGAGGCAGGTGGCCTCGCCATGTTTGGTTGCTACTTGGCTGAAGATTTTTTCCTAGCCAGGTGGATAACTAGCCAAGGCTGGAAGACCTGCATCAGCAGCCAGCCAGCGTGGCAAAACTCTGGTGTATGCAGTGTGAGAAGCTTTCTGGCGAGGCTCACGAGGTAACCAAGTAAGCTTCACTGGCCTTCATCCCTACTGCTCACTTGTCACAAACTTGTGTCTTGATTTGTGGCTTTCAGTTTTATCAACGTGATGTATTTACGACTGTGATTTTGAAGTGACGTTAATCTGATATAGTATTGACTTTTAAAATTATTTCAAACTTGAAGAGAATGCTGGCTAAAGACTAACGTTGGTTGATCCTTTAAAGAAGCAGTTGATTTTAAACTACTGTGTACTGATTTAACATATAGTTATACATTTCCCAAAACAAGTCGGCAAGTGTAACAACTTACCCACTTTGGGGAAAGTTTTCATTAAGTAAGGGGTTAATTGTCACAAAGTAAGTACACAAACTAAATAAAAACTTTAAATGCTACAGAATTAATTCTTTACATAAAATTAAAAACTTGTACATTATTTTATTGTATCTCTGCGACAAACTTATGCAAATCCAAACAAAACTGCAATTTTACACTTGGGTAAGCAATTTTAATGAAAACATGAATGTATCTGCAGACACCAAACATGTTTTTTTCTCCCTGCCTTTCCCATTTTATACCCCCAGGGTGTTGTAAGATATGATTTCAAAGGTTTTCGAGATGAAGGATTAAGCACTGCAGCAAGTTTGTTAAACATGGTGGAAAATGTTTCTTTGAAGATGCTGATGAAGGCAACATTAGTCGGTACTACATGGTTGAGCCCCAAAAATCATGAGCAAGGTTTTCAACATTTAATTGCAGAAGTAATTCTTATGAAAGTGAATGCTGGAGAGGAAATTGTTGAAGAATACAATGAAATTGAAGACGAACAAAGTCTCAGTAACACATCCAATCAGCAGAGCACATTGAGAAACTGTTGGAATATGCTGGTCAGCTGGGTTTGGACTGTGTCAGCATCCTCATGTTAAGAAAAATAAATTGCGTTATAAACAAAAATAAATACTTCTTGTGCCAAGTGTGTGTGTGTGTGTGTGTGTGTGTGTGTGTGTGTGTGTGTGTGTGTGTGTGTGTGTGTGTGTGTGTGTGTGCGCACGTGTGTCTGTGTATTTTACATGATGTTACTTCCATAAAAATTAATAATGTATTGGATTTTGGTGTTCAATTTGGATTGGTAGTACGTATAACTTATGCCCCTGGTGTACCTCAGTTCATGAGCACTGATTACCATGTGGTTTAGAGCCCACTGTCGTCTAAAAGCCTTCTGCCCATAAACAAGCAATGTAAAACTGTAAATTAAATGCTAGTGTTTTGTGGTTTCTCTTTTTCTCCAACTATCTTGTTCTACTAACATGCTGCAATTTTGCACTCACTACATGGTTCTTAGATAATTTTGCTCAGCCAATTAAATGTGCTGTATTTTGGCCGGAGCTGCTCGAGGAAGGTGTTCCCAGAAAGAGCCAAAGCCGCACGACTTGCATAGAGCCAATAATCTCTGAAATGGAACTGCTCAGCTTTTCTGTTTGACTATATTATAATAAAACATTTTTGTTAAACTGGCTTTTTTTATTTCTGAAAGGGTGCCATTTTTTTCAATGTTCCTTGTAATAAGTAGCCTTTGGGAAATGTATGTTAATTTTAAAGCACTCTACATACATAACTCACAAAAACAAACTTCAGAACATCCCATATTGATATGCAAAGTAAGTAAATTAAGTGCATGGACAAACATGTTCAGGAACTAGACAACAGCTGCAAGCTTTGGAGGTTGAACTCCAGGAGTCTTAACAGAGTAATGGCAAGAAAAGTTTTTTATTAAATGCACTGCTACTACCGGTGCTGGCATAAACTGTGGTATTTCTTTGACGTGTGTGAGAATGGAAGTATGTAAACAGGCATTGCATATTGCAAATAGTATTAATAGTTAATTGTGGTGGTTGTGTAGGTGGACAAAACTACGGGTGGCCATGGTACCTTCAACTATTCTCCTGGAACCTCTGTCAAAGTGCATGGTTCTGGGAGCATGTGCATCATGGGCTGCATCGTTCCTCTTTGATCTAGAACCTTGCAGCTTCTACCTTGTTCATGTACTCGTCTGGTTCCTCTTGGACTGGATGCTGCTCTCCATTGTCCAGGTTAGGTTAACTTACCACAACTTAGGTTGTATATTACTACAAAGCAGTATTTTAACTTAATAAATGAAACTAATACATTGGTTCAACTCAGTTGCATTCTAAGAAAAAGATTATAGACAACTTAATAACTGTTAAAACAGTAATCAGCATGTCATACACTTGTACAGCCATTAAAATCCATTGTACTCTTTAAATAGTAGAACCTCTCAATATTGACCCAAAATATTGCAATTGTCATTCTGCAACAACTTGTTTTTGAGGAACCATAATAATTTTGGGTAAAAAAAGTTGAAAATGTGGGGGAAAATCTGCAAAAAAATTAATTTATTACAATTTATTTTTGGTTGCTGTATGTTATGTTTCTCTTGGTGAGCACTGTACCGGCTATAGCACACATCTAGAAATAGATATAGTCTGTTTCATGAGCGAGTACACTCTCAAAAGTAGTCATGTGTACAGTTAATTCCATGGCAAAATATTTCCTGTTGGCGTACTGTGCAGGTTCACAGACACGTAAGTGTGTGTATGTAAACGTTATTTGTGATGGGTAGACACCACTGTATCCCAGAGAAACAACTGTCAACAAGACTGCCTTTAGAACTGTCAAAGTGCACTCCTTTGTGGAACAGACTTTACCAACCCCCTAGACCACCAGTGCCAGCCAATACCTATTGACTCAACGCACCCTCTGCCTCTCAGGTAGCTTAATGTTTCCATGTGCAATGCTACTACCGTCACTGTTTGTCCTGACATTCTGCTTTTGCTACCTCGCCTTCTCACTTTGTTTCTGTTATTACGACTTTTATTTCTGTTGGGTTTTGATTACTGTTTGTCAAGGACTTATTACACTTAGTTTTTTTTTGGACATCCACAAGATGCATCAAAGCCTACAAATTGACTCACAAATACAACTCTGGGCAGCAGCAGCTTTAATCATATACGACATGCAACCATGGCAAGTCTTCATATGCTTGTGGCCTCCATCTCTCCGCAAGTCCATCATACGTGACGAGAACCAGATACAATCTTGCTTTCTCTCTTCCAGCCATCTCCTCCCCCCATTGCCATCCCTTTCAGTGGATTGATCCCATGGGGTTGATTAGACATGGCCTTCAGTGTGTTCATTCAAGCCAGAGTTTCTGTAACCTACGTTTTGGAAAGTAGTTTGTGTGTTGTTTAAACGTCATGAAAGTTTTGTCGTATCGCTAAACTGAGGTTTGTAATTAAAGTTTTGTGTCGAATATTAGATTTGATGTGCTCTGTAAACAATAAAGCTTCAGTTTTGTTTGAAAATATGGCGCAAAAAAAGATGCAGTGTCCAGTGTTACAGTTTTTGTAATTGTTTGGCGTTAATGTGGGTCGCAGATCCCCTTTTGTGGTGTAATTTTATTCGGAAGACGTCTTTAATAATTTAAATTGATATTTTATTGAATTATCCTCTTATTTACCTGCAAGAATATTCTCTGATTTTTCAGCAAAAGGCCACCAAATATAGAATTTTCACTCGCCAAAATGTATGCAGTCTCCAATATTAACATTTTTGTTAATTGATTGGCGACAAAGGAGGGTGCATGTGCGTTTATGTGGAAACCTTTTTTTTTTTTTTGGAAGATGTCTGTTAATTAATATAAATTAATGTTTTGTTTAACCCATTCAGACCCAGTGTACACGATTGTGTACATTATGCACGTGTAGGTAATTTTAGGTATGTACTGCACACTGTTAAGCTCAATGAACAATAATCTTACCTGTGGGGTAAATTATTCGCAAACCATCTTACTAGTCTAGGTCATAATTGGTTCATAAAACTGCACCCAAACATATACAACTCATTGGCTGTGACAACGAAACAAGTGTTGTCAACTTAAGTACAGCACACATCATAAAATTTCTTGTTTGCAACACCTGAACCCGTAAATTAAATTGGGTCTGAAACGGTTAAATATCCTCTGGTTTTTCTGCAGAAGGCTATCAAAAGTTAAATTTTTGCTTGCCAAAAAGTAGACTGTCTCCAATGTTACTGTGATTGGCAACAAAGGATGTTACATGTATTTATCTGCGGTATCATTCTATTCTGAAGACATCTGTTCATTAAAAGAAATTAATGGTTTGTTGAAATATCCTCTGGTTTTTCTGAAAAAGGCCATCAAAAATCTAATTTTTGCTTGCAGAAAGGTGCACTCTCTCCAATGTAATTGTTTGGGGACAAGGGAGGTTGCAGATACCCTTCTGTGGTATCATTTTCGCCAGAGTGGACTCCATGCAAAAAATTGCATATAAATATAATATAGCTAATTTTCCATGAGCATTATGGTATATTATAGTAGGACCGTACTGAAACTACCCTTCACGGTTTCCACAAATAAGGTTGTCAGGTTGGTCACTGCAGATATTTTAGGAAATTTTGGAGCAATTTTGACACACCCCAACGTCATGTATATGGGTTGGGGTGTGTCAAAATTGCTCCCAAGATTTCCTCAAATATCTATATGCTAGTGACCAACCTGACAACCTTATTTCTGGAAACCGTGAGGGGTAGTTTCAGTACGGTTTTACTGTAATATACCATAATGCTCATGGAAAATTAGCTATGCTATACTCATATTTTGGTTCCTGATTATAATATGTTCATAATATTAGTACATTTTCCTGTCAAATAAATTCGTATGGTCATAATATATATGACACATTATCTGTATTAAAATTCAGTATCACAAAAAGTTTAAATTTTATTATAATCAAAAGATAGAACTTGTGTTTGCCACTTCCACATCCGTTTCACTGAATGCACCTACTCAGTCGGAAATGAACTCGGAGACTCACATTTATAAAGGCGCCAAAATAAATAATCAGATGAGCCGGAAACATAGTTCAACTGGATTTAATTATACTTTACACTTCAGTTACAACAGCTGCACAAAAATATATGCAGTTCAATTACAGCAGCGGCACACAAAAAACAAAAAAACTTCACAACATGCAGGAACAAGATGAGAATAACAGTATTGATTATTCTGCAGTCAAAAACACATAGAAAGGATATTTACAAAGGCGGGAGAGAGAAAAAAAGTCTCCCAGAGCCTGGAATGAATGACTCCTCACACCAGAGGAAAGAATTCAGTAGTTTTTAAGTTGGTCCGAAATATGATGAAATAGAAAGATAAGTTGCACACGCTGCCAATGTGAGGTACAATCACGACTCAATTGTACTCTTCAGTCCATCTTCTTTTGCTAGACTACAACTGGTAACTACTCTCCCATGACGATGGGCGACTGGTTTGTTACTTGGTTACTAGTGCTGGGACACGAGGGAGGTCATGGCTACTAAAAATAACTTCTGAAAGCATTATTACACCACTGGAAAGTGCCCAACCAAGGCGTTGCATGATACGGTCATATGTAAAATTAGCACGAACACCCTTCACAACATGGTCATGTATCTCATCACGTTGCCACAGTGCGACCACCCCTATTATCCTACCTGTATTGCACCATTTTACAACAGCCAACTACGTATCCTTAGCTTACTAATAAAAGAAAATGTTGTTGCTTACCTTACGATAATCATTGCTATTGTTAAATAACTTAAAACAAAATTATAAATTTTGCAAATACAGGTCTTCCTGAAAATATAAAACTCTAGGAATTTATTTGTATTTTACACATGAAAAATTAGTCTTTTCATGGGGGCTTGGCTTCTGAAGCACAGCATAGCACACTGGCTAACAGATGGCAGCACAGTCACCTATTCTGCTGCTTTATCCCAAAAGTATCTATCACGTCTTTTTAAAAGTAAATTTTTCACCTTGTACTGACTCAAATTAACTCTGATTAGAAACATTGCATCAAATTAATGTATAAATATTTGAAAAATATTCTGTGACTGATCTGTGGCCTCTTTAATTAAAATGAAGCATGCAACATCAGCATTAGCTTACAAACAGCATATGGCGAGAGAAACAAAGCAAAATAATCGCACACAGTTTAAGTTGCATTTTGTTTTGAACACTTACACATTATTTTACAATGTTTAGTTTGTTCTACTAAAAAACAGTTGTGTAACAACATAAAATAAAATACATAAATATTTTGCCTGAGAACTCCTTCTTGCCCATGTATTTCTCTGATGTGTGTTGTGCAATGCAAAGGCAGGACTGTCAGAAGAGCCAACATGAAATTCTCTTTTAATTGTTGATGGCTGATGCATAAACTGGTAAGGGATTTTGTATATGGGATATTGTTAGTTCCATTTATAACATGTTCCCACACACTGGCTGTGAAAAAGTGGAATTCTTAAATGACATAATATATTATAAACACAGCAGACTTGTGTAGTTGATGTAAACATTAAATGAAATCACGTGGCAATGTTTATATTGACAAGGTGGAAGGATACACAAATGGAAGAAGAAACTACAAAGGGCTTTCAAAAGTGCTCACTTTACCGTAAACATCTACATATAGTGCAACAAGCCTGCGCTCTTTGCACTCATTTTAACGGATTTGCAAGTCCATATAAAAGTTATGGGTCTTCAACAATCACTTGCAAAATCAAGCCAAAAACTTAACCAAATCAGAGTCAAAAAATCTAAGCATAATAAGTCGTCAACAAACAGTAATAACAAACCAAGAGAAATCAGAGCCATAATAACACAAGGAAAGTGAGAAGGCAAGCGAACAAGAGCAATAGAAAAGCACAATGGCAGGACAAACACATGACGGTAGTAGTGTGTCGAAACATTGGCTGCCTGAGGGGTGGAAGGTGGGCAGAGAGGCAGTCAATTGGTTTTGGCTAGTGCTGGCGGCCTAGTAGGGGTGGGGGTATCTATTTTTAGATATGCTTTACATCCAGTACAGCACTCGCCAAGAGAAACACAATGTGTAAAAATTGTAACAAATTTACTTTGTGGCAGATTTTTTACAGTGCAATATCTCCCAGATTTTTATTATTTTTATAGTATGTATGAACATTTGTGCTTGGTTAGGTTTAGTTCTTCCAGTTTTGTTATGTTTAATTGCAGGAATCATCATGCATCTAGTGAAACAGGTCATGACAATAAAATAATTTTTGTTGGGTCTAGGCAAGTAGTCTGTGCAGTTATAAAAGCCATTAAATGAGACTATTTGGTATTTTGTTTACATGTAAACTTGCATTGTAAGAGATTATTGCAGTGTTGTGTTCATTAGTTGGTAGGCTACACAATAAACATTCTATCAGTTAATGTCTAACTAATCTATGCCTTGATCCCAAGTACATGTTACATCAACAAACAGCTGCCATGTTTGTACTACCTGAAGCAACAACACTCAGAACTTTGCATACATTTATGGTCATGATTGTCAGCTATCGACATTTTTCACTAAGATACAGTATACAACAAATTACCCTAAGTCACAACACCCCTTCCGCCTAACAAAATTCTGGTACGAGTCAGAGATTGGCATGCCATGGGTGATGTTAACCCTCAGAGCCTTCACCTCTGTTACTCTACCCCCATCATATCATGCTACGCCACTTCCGGCCACCGCTACTCCTTTATTCCTGCCTCTACAAGAGAACTGTCTACCAGCATGCAGGCATCCTACCATCTGGGAGTTCGGCTGCTCTTACAGTGCCGCACACCTGTTTAGTGGGTGGCGATTCCCATCCCGTGTGACAATGCTGCGAGGGCAGGTCTCACGCATCCTGGCGCCACAAGCGGAGGTGGTTGGCTCTCTCACCTGTGCTGCAGTCCCCTCACTTATTCATCCCTGGTTCAGTGGAGTATAAATAGGCAGAAAAGTGGTAGCCCGATTATGCGAAGAGCTCTGTACCTAACCTCAATGGCTAGGGGAAGAAACTGATGTATTTATAAGGCAGAAAGGGTTGATGTTTCAGAGGGTCTATCTAGTGGCCAAGGAAGATAAGGTCGTCAACAGTTTAGGAGCTAGTGGGATGATCCTACACTAGGGAACAAGATGTTGCCTTGTAAATGAAAGTGCAAATGCGCAGCAAGGTTGTTCGAGCCATGCTACAACCGGGTGAATCGAAAGCAAGGGGCACTGCCCAAAGAGAACTTGTTGCCTAAATGTTGGTATTGCCTCAAATGCCATTTTCACAGGGACTACACCATACAGCAATAATGGAAAAAAATCTAACTCTCCTAGCCATGCAGAGTCCAGAAAGACTTGAAACCTGGGAGATGAAGAAGCCAGGAGAAATGAAGGGCCCACAGCCCCGGCAAAATAAATGGAACCCTTGAAGTAAATGTCCTCCACCTTACCTATCATTGCTGCTAAGACACTGGCTATAAACTAAGCTAGAAAAAAAAACACCTCAAGGAAGAGAAGGGGTACTCCAGTCAACATGTTTGTTCAACACCACAAGAGCTCTTGGTTGTCTAGTTTTCTGTATCAGCAGCTGCAAAGTTCACAGGCACTCCTGAGTGAACAGAAAAAAGTTAGTTAAGAATTTCTCCTAACGCTGCCCTCCCAGAATGTTACAGGACAAGATGTTAGCCAGATATAGGCTGTTCATGGTAAAGTGAGCGCTTTTGAGGCCCTAGTTACTTTTTCCTTTCAGCCTTTTTTTTATCCTTTAACAAACTTTTAAAATAAATATTGCCATGTAAGTAATGAACAGTGTGTATATTCCACCGCACTAGGAAGTTAACGTCTAAGGCTAAAATAAAAATATTTATTGACTATTATTCCAAATAAGATGGCTTTCAAAAGTGCTTGTTTCACCGTGAATAGCGTACATACTTTAATATTGGGATTGGTTGAGTGATAATGTTAACATGTGATGGAAATAAAATAGACAGAAAAACATATCACTAAGTCTCCTTGTGACATTGAGCTTTTCCTTCTGATCACCACCGTGCTTACTGAAGGAGCTGACTAGTATTATGCATGGAACCTGCTTTGTGCCTTTTCATCCTTTCCACTTCTAGCTCCCATCTCTTTCAACCAATATTATTAAATAAACAATGTGGTCACTAGTATACCTGCATTTGTATGACTAAGAGGAATGTAAATTTGTTTCCTGTTATTTAATTATTAAATCTATTTTGTAATCTCGCTTAAATTTTCATGTTTACTAGCAGAGATGCTAATTATTATTGTTTCTATACATTTTTTTTTACAGAATGGCCCGTTCTCATTCAACAAATTTGATTTTGTTTTGGGTTGGTGGTTCCATGAAATAATCAGCCCGTTCTTGTTTCTACATGCATTGTGGAATCCAGTAATAAAGTGGCGATCGAAAACCTACAGACTTCAGTGGTGTGGAGTAGCAGAAGAACTGAGTTTAAAACTTTCTAGTTATTAAGTTTTGGGAAAACCATCAAAAGTTGTTTGGGCATAAAGACTGTAATATGTCAACTCACAGTTATCCACGGCTGTAAAGGAGATGGAGTGATGAAAATAGCTCTCTACCTTCTCCTGTTGGAATGTGTTTGTTTTTGTGCTGTAAATTTGAGTGTTGCTGTTTGCTGTTGAAAGAGACNTTTGAGTGTTGCTGTTTGCTGTTGAAAGAGACAGGTCTGCTGCAACTGCTCCAGTTCCTAGCATTTGACAGCATTCCATGCTGCTGTGACTGTTCCCTCCAATTTTCCTCAGAACAATTTTTTTTATGCAACATAAGATGAATGGAGGAACTGAAATAGTAAACTGTAAAACTGTTGTGCAGCTAATGAATCTTTGAAAATTTACTTAAAGTATATTATAGACAAGTGCAAGAAGTAAAAACTCATCAAACTTCATGGTTTTAGTGTTTTCTCTTTAAGAAAAATGGGCAGAAAACTGTTTTCCAGGTTGCCGGTCTGAGATCAGGATCACTATTTCAGTGCTGGTACATACATTTTGTAAAACATCAATGTCAGAAACTGGAAAAACTGAGCATAACCTTTTTTTTATTCTTTTGGAACTGCGAGTTTTAAGAGCTAAAAATACACAAGTAACTGACTTTGCACACACACCATGCCTGTGGCTTGTTGGTATACCTGTAGTGTTTCTGATTGCCGGGCAGCGTTGTCGTTAAGGACTTATGCCACACCACCACATAGCATGTGGTGCTGTGTTTGCGCAGCTGTAGTAGTTGTGTCGGAAAAGATCATCATAGTTTGGCAAACTAGTTATGATAGTAGCTTTACTTTCTGTTGCTGTAGGGATAACTTGAGGGTCAAATATTATCTGGTATTTTGTTGTGGCAGGCTGCATATCACCTGCTGTTTTATCTTTACGCATACTGATATATAAACACGATTTCGCCTAATCTTCACGTGTCATCACGTCACCCCAGGCGGGGTTTGAACCATGAACGACTTGTTACAAGAGCCTACCAGCACGCCTCTAAGCAAGGGGCATCCACAGACATGTCAGCCAAGATCGGTTTTGCCTTTATGTCAACCCCCCTCACGTGTGATAGAAGCCAGCCAAGCGGCCAGCGCTGCACCTGAGCTGGTGCCAACGCAACTCTGCATAGCAAGGAAGCCTGCTTCCGCCATGGCTCAAGAGATTGCACTAGAGTACGACTCTGCGTACAGAGGGAGGAACTATCCCCGCTATCCCCAAGAGGAGGTGAATATATGTCCCTGCGCGGCCGCAGAACGGCAGTTCATTCTTCGCAGCTCGCTCCACCACCTCGTGTGCTGAAGCTCTCTGCAGACACAGACGTCATCGTGTAGGACCACCGCTACCTACCGAGACATCTTCCATACCTTCACCAGCAACCCCCGAAGAAGTCTTCATCCCCTCTAACACTCACTACCCTTCCAGTAGTGACATCCGAGTCCCTTCCGGACAACGGCATCGAGTTAGTTAGGGTTAGTTAGTATTATAGCTACCTAGTTGCACCTGCTCTTCCTAGTTTAGACCCAGGTTCCATTCGCCTGGTGTTATCGTAGTCTACTTCCATTACAGTTTCTTGTTAGTTAGGAGTTAGTACGGACCACCGTGTCTATTCCTCACGGGAATAGACACATTTTTCTATCTAACCTCAGAGTACTTATTTCTAGGGTGACTGATTTTAAACCCAGTAGACGTCGGCCCACCGGGGAAAAACAGGAGACAGCGTCATTAAAACCCATTTACCGAACTTAAGATTAGGGATGCAGGCTCCCTGAACCAGGTGCACGTACGTCTCAGACAGACACATTAGATGGCCACCCATACTGTGGAGCAGGTACGTCAAGGTACCTGGTGCACACGTATGGTAGAGCCACAACCACTAGGAACTCAATCCTCAAGGTGGCTAGTCAGTCAGCTCAGCCAATTCACTCCATCCACCGCGCTTTTATTATCGCCGGAAGGTGTGATAAGACTGGTTCTGGAGGTCTGACCTCCTTTGGTCCACACCCATGTTGCTGTTGTCAGACATCCAGGGTACGACTCTGGTTGACTTGGCCATGACTGGCTTTACACCTAGCTAGGGCTCCTCGTCGCCTGCTCTTCCTTAGCGTGGCCGACTTTAGTACCTTCCTTTATGTCATACACCCATAGGAGTGGTGCAAAGTGGCAAGCGAGAAAGGCAGCTACTGCCTCAGAGTCCAACTTGAGCTGCAACCCAGCGCCAACTGCCCTCTGCAGTCTAACCCCCCCAGCAACGAGCTCAAGCTACCCGACAACTGGTCAGGCCTCACCTCCCAGTCCCTCCACCCTCCCTATTTCAGCCACCCTACAAGACTGCCAGCGAGCCGCATCCCGTCATCCACGACTTCCGCCAGAGACTCCACGTACCACTGGGTATATCTAACCCGTGGTTCCAACCCAGCAGCCCTCCACGGGCTGCTACCAGCACCACCTTCGCCCAAGGAATGGGCACGAGTTCCAGCCAGCAACAGCGGCCAAAGGAACTACGCCCACACCAGATTTTGTGCCATACCGCCAAGCCATGTGCCCCAGTTTATATACCAGCTGGGGTCCGGTTGGCAGCCAGTAAAGTCAAACCCAATAGATAGCCCATGTACATCAAGCTTAATAAAATTTCCTAACATAAATACAAATATGGAGATAGGTTGAACAGTGAATAATATTCTAGTCACAAAAAATGTGGCCGTAAAAGACTTTGTGTAAGCACAAGTACAGTTGTTTGCATGATAGTGAACCTATTGGAGGGGGATGTCCTTATCACGGTAACAGCCCACCAATCAGAAAATGGATGGCAACAATTTACGTCTTGTTTNAGAGAGAGAGAGAGAGAGTTAGTTAGTTAGTTATGCAATTTGCTCTTCAATACATTACATAATCGTTACTGTAATATTTGTAGAGATAATAGAAGGAAAAAATGTATTTGCAGCTGCTTGAACAGACAAACTAAGACAGCATTGACTCTGAAAGTTTGAAACAGCATGTACTTGGCAGTTGATAATGCAAATCTTTCAAGTTCGTGTAGAATGCCAGTGAATGTAATCCAATTTTATAAAATTATTTCTCATGTATTGTTGCAGCTCCATGCTGTTGTTTTGCAGATATTTCCCGGCTGTAAAGCAGCATTACTTCTACCCAACATAATTGCAGAACACAGTTATAGAATTCTGAGGTAAAGTGCTGGGTTTCACAATACTGTATGCCATTTTTTTTATTTTTATTGGAAGTGCAGCACTTCGTAAGTCCCACAATTGTGTCTGATGAGATTTTTGTAATTTTTACTCAAAAAGGGCGAGAGTTAGACGATTTTTGCAAAATACATTTATGCTGCTAATTTTGCTGGCATTTCATAATCTGTAGTCAAAAATTGGGAATTTTTCCTGCAACACACACACACACACACACACATATATATTTTTTTTTTTTTATTTTTTTTTTGCAAAAATAAAGATGGCAATACCCTTTCAACTTGATGGGGGGGTGGGGTATATGTACAACATTCACATTATTATTATTATTATTATTGTTTAATAATTAGTGACCATTAATTTGTTTCTGTCCTGCAAGCTGTTTCCTAAATATGACAATAAATTATACATTTTTTCTCAAACTTGGGAAGCGTCTACCGCCCTTGCTATTTGACCTGGACCAAGGGTTGCCTGTCTCAATCTTTATATCTCCACCTCAGGAATAACCTATCAAAATATGTCGGTATGTTTTACATACATATTGTATATTTGGTAAGTGGTTAATTCACATTAACACTTTTGCATTCAGTGTTGATAGAATTGTGTGCACGTGTGTCCACACACGCGTATGTGCACTTGTTTTTTTCCTAATCATAGAGCGTGCAAAAATTTGCAAGAAAGGGAGAGTGCTTTGGAACTAATGCAGTTTACCAGCAGAAGTAAGATTGCAAACAGTTCTGTATTCACATGTCAAGATGATGATATACAAGCTGATTTGTACTTTAAAACATAGGTTTTGTTCTTCATATATGAAAATTTATTTATGATGGATTAGTCAACTGTGCAATTGGAATTTCAAGTTTGTCTCTTTGAAATGACATATCTAGATACTGTTTCAGTGCTGAGAAAGTTTCCATATTTGTGGCATTGTAAATTGTGTGTATTGACTGTAAAGATGTAGTTTGGTAGATATTTTAGATTTAACACCACTAATCATTGCTTTCATCAGAAGTGGTCACAAGTTTGTTTCTCCGTGTTATTTTGTTACACTATAACATGATAGTGCTGTTGCATGACTGTAACATCCAACAAAAATATTTTGTATGTTTTTTGTTGTTAATTATTATAAAATTTATATATATATTTTTTTTATTTGTTACAAAATTTTAACCTTTAAGTTTTTGTGTAATGGGGAAGTGTTCTTGCTTTACACAAAATTTAATAGATTTAATTTATTTGAGTTACTAAACATATTGCAATGGTGCAGTTGATAGAGATTTTAAGAAAACATTTAATTTTCTTCTTATTTTTTGCAGTTTTTTCCCTCCTAAAGTTGTAATGTGAAGATACATCGGGAATCAGTGATAAGGGCTGTTAAGATGTTTGATGGGGTTCTTTCTTTTCAAGTACATTCTGGAAATGCTGTTGGTTATTATTTTGGTGCAGTTTGGCTTTCATGACAAAGTGGTTGCTACGGGGTTCGCACCAGTGTTCAAAGGAACTCTCTGTACCACATGATGCACTTATTAGGTAGTGATCAGGAGAAGCAATAACAATAGCACTGTGAAATGCTGTTGTTTGGGTATGTTTATGATGTAAGGGGTGGGGGTGGAGGGCTGTAGGGTTATTAGCAGCGAGTATCTGCTGCCATCTTATAGTAGTAACTGCTATGTAGTGTGAATTTATAATGGGTTCTACTATGCTGTTCCCCTAATCCTGGATTGTAATTGCAAACTGTTTTGTATATCCGCTGTGTTTTAATTTGTAATGTTACGAGACGTGCCAGGTGTGACACAGTCAAACGTTAGCTCGTCTGACTCGGTTGGGTATGAACACCGAGACTCAAGTTTATAAAGGTGCCAAAATAAAATAATCAGACGAGCGGGAAATATAGTTCAACTGGTTTTAATTGCTGCTCCAGAAGCACAGAGAAGTATCTAGTTTAATTACAGCAGCGGCATGGNATTTTGGTGCAGTTTGGCTTTCATGACAAAGTGGTTGCTACGGGGTTCGCACCAGTGTTCAAAGGAACTCTCTGTACCACATGATGCACTTATTAGGTAGTGATCAGGAGAAGCAATAACAATAGCACTGTGAAATGCTGTTGTTTGGGTATGTTTATGATGTAAGGGGTGGGGGTGGAGGGCTGTAGGGTTATTAGCAGCGAGTATCTGCTGCCATCTTATAGTAGTAACTGCTATGTAGTGTGAATTTATAATGGGTTCTACTATGCTGTTCCCCTAATCCTGGATTGTAATTGCAAACTGTTTTGTATATCCGCTGTGTTTTAATTTGTAATGTTACGAGACGTGCCAGGTGTGACACAGTCAAACGTTAGCTCGTCTGACTCGGTTGGGTATAAACACCGAGACTCAAGTTTATAAAGGTGCCAAAATAAAATAATCAGACGAGCGGGAAATATAGTTCAACTGGTTTTAATTGCTGCTCCAGAAGCACAGAAAAGTATCTAGTTTAATTACAGCAGCGGCATGAATAAAATACTTCACAGCAAACAAGCAGGAACGAGATGAGAATCACAGCATTGATTTTTCTGCAGTCGAAAATACTTGAATTTCGAAGCTATTTATGAAGGTGGGAGAGAAAATAAACACACTCCCGGCTACCTGAATGAATGACCCCTCACACAGGCGGAAATAATTGAGTATGTTTAGGTTATTCCAAAATATGAAACAGAAAGATCGCGGGGACGCTGTCTGTGTGAGTTACAATTGCGACTCGTGTGTACTCTTCAAACGTCCATCATGGGTTCTCACTGGGTTACTACTGCGAGCACTGACTAACACTGGGTCACGACGAAGGCCGTGCCTACTATTAAGGATCTTCTCCAAGCTTTATTGGGGCAGCGCGCAATAGTCATATCTAAAAATAGCACACATACCCCTCGCAACACGGGCGTGTCTCTCATCACGTCGCCACAGTGCGACCCTTGTCATCCTACCTATGTTGCACCATAGTACAACATCCAACTACGTGTCCTTAGCCTCCTAGTAAAAGAAAAAGATGTTGCATCACTTTACAATGATTATTGCTATTGTCAAACGACTTGAAATTAAATTATAAACTTTGAAAATCAAAAATATATTAAATAAATACAAATTCCTATTCTATTACCACAAAGTGCAGAACACTGAATGAATTACTTTATTTAGCAAAAGTACAGAAACTAAACAAATAATTTCCGCACATATCAATTACTATTACTTGCAACATTGCATTACGTGAACTGCATAAATGGCAGTACGTATATCTAAGAGGAAAATTGTAATTTGCTTCTTATAATGGTACCTTTATTTACTCATTTTTCTCATGGCTTTTCTACCGAGCTGAGTTTCAGTCGTCCTTATTTCTGATGGCTGCAACATTACAACATACTTTCATGTGGGTTTCATGTAGGAATAAACAAGTGTAAACATTTTCACCTTGCACACATAATGTATTCCAATGTAGAAGACAGCTATGCCTTTTGCTCAGTACTTGATAACTTCTACAGTAGAACCCAGACAAGTTGGTATCAGCCAAAATTTCCTCAGCATGTTTTCAGTTCAAATAGCTAACTTTTTTTTTTTTACATATAATTTTGGTAGCATGAAAATAGACTGAAAATACATTTGGATCATCATGTAAGATATGTGTTTAGAAAAGCATTCCTTATTTGGGGTTTTAGTGTTCCACTCAAGGGTAACCCCAAAAAGTGTAATTTTACATTAACGAGACAGGCTAAAAATTAAGCAAAACATTTAGTACATATACGCATTACATGCATGCATGAGAAATTGGAGACGATCACAGCATGTGCTGGAAGTGTGCTCCCTTAAATGACCTAAACAATTTACGCCAAAACCTGAGGAAAGACTACTGTTAATACATGCTGGGTGTTCTCCCTAAATACTGCAGTAAAAGTGGATTGTTCCTGCGCATATGCTCTTGAATTTAACCTCGGAAGAAAAAAAATCATGAGGTCCAATTGTGTGACCCTGAAGTACACAGCCTTGATTAAATACTATATTTAACAGAATGAGAATGTTTGATGCAAATTTTTACAGGTGCTCTTATTTTTTTGCATACTAAAATTTTGAGGTCATTGTTTTCTTGGGTAGTTGCAAGTGATGATCAATTTTTTTAAGACCTACATTTCATTATAGTACAAGACACTCGACAAAATCGAAATACATTAACAGACTGTGCTTTAGAATGATAAAAAATTTAAGAATGGCCAAAGGAAGTAGGACGTCCTTACATTTTAATTCAGTTGAGGTGTACTGTAGTATTTTCTGTATATTATTAACTGCAAAGAATTTGGTCTTTTTTTTTTTTAAACATTTATTCAAGTGCCAATATAAAATAACCCTGCAAAACTACATTCCAAACAGTTTGTGAAGAAATAAATTTTACCAAAAGGCTACATAAAAATGTGATTGTCGTTTTAGTTTTAAGGTGGTCTTATGTTCAGGTGATACTGCAACTCTGTTTTGTAAAAATGATTTATTCTTGGCCGTACTTATAGAAAAGGTGTGGCATGTCAACTCGTCCCAATGATAAGAACATTAGTGGAGTTTAACACTTCAACTGTGGAAGGATTCGCCTAACCTGAGGCGTCCACAGCTTTCCTCCCCGAGGACACAGCAGCTGGTGTCCTGTAGACAGGGAGATAGGCAGTGTTAGAGCTCGGGGTAGAAGAGGCGTGAATTATCCGCTTTTGGTTCCTAGCAGGAGCTGGTTGAAGTAGAGTGCTGTCCCAAGTCCTCGATGGGATGGAACTATCCGGGCTGGATTCAAGCGCAGTAGGTACAAGCCAGCAAACTACCTTTGCATTGACTGCTGGGTGAGGTACTGGGCATTGTGCTTTTGGCAGTATCAGTGGGGAAGGAGAGACTGGCCATAGGAAGAATACAAATCTTGGGTGGTAGTCTTTGGGGTTCCCTGTTGCTGGTAGAGCCTTCCCAATTGGACAGTTGGCAGACTGATTCCTTTAGTGTGCTTTTTAATATTGCTTTCTTTAAGCACTTTCCTGACACTAGCTAGTTATCTACTGGGCTTACACAAAGTCTTATCACTACTGCTATGCTACTCTATTTACACATGCACACACCACAGGTGAGGCTGGATTTGCTGTGTTGCAGGACTTGCAACAAGTGTGGAGTTGAGAGAGCAACTTGCACACCGAGTCTGCAGATGGGAGGGGTTGATGTGCCTCAGTAGGTGCCTAGGTTGCAAGCTATGATAGAGACAGTCTGTTTTGTGGCCGCAGGTCAAGTGAATGGCAGGAGATGGTGTCAAGGTGTCTCATGGTAGCATCCCAACCTTACCTCAATGACAATTCTGCAGGTTTTCCACAGCATTGCAGCAGGATATACGTCAAGACTCTCTGGATGCGGTGGCGACTGGGTCAGCTGACCACAGGTCAAGGACCCATGGAGTGAAGGTCGTGGCCTCTGCCTCCAGCTGTGGGGCAGGCAGGGAAGTGGTTGCCACCCCTCCACGATGGCGTACCTCTTTTCTCCGGCATCTAGAGTAGTGGGCGCAACTGGCCTTGCTCTCTGGCTGCCAATTGACTCTCTAGGGATAGTGTCGCTATGACTTCTCAGCCTAGTTTGTTCTAACTCACTCAAAGGCGAGTACTGCGACTTGGGTGAGGTGGCAGCATGGCTGGAGTACAGGCCTTTTCAGCATAGAGGGGTGGGCTGCAGGTTTGTGTAGGAAATTTTTTTTCTGTCCATGCTTTGGGGCAAACCGTGGTGGCAGGGATGTCTGGCATAATGAATCGTCCCCATATATCACTGGTTCCTCAGCTCACTTTGCATGGGTCGCGTGCACCTTCGGATATTCCTATCTTCATTTCCTACTCACTGCGTGTTCTCCTGTCTTTCCTGGACGGTGTAGGGGCCTTCGCATTTGGGGTGAAACCCAGCGTAGAAGTGAACTCCTTTGCTGCTGAGTGGTTGCATCTTCACGTTTANTGGATACTTCTTGCTTAAGTACAGTGCTTAATTGCGATGTGCTTTTTTGACACATTTAAGGCTCTCATACCGTACCTAGTCGTGCGGTATTCCGCTAGTAAGGCTTTCAGGTCCTCTTTCTGTTGTTGGTGAAGGGTAAACAGGATGTCGGAGATGTAGCTATCCCATGAACAGAGATTCCCTAGCATGTGAATCTGGAGGCTTTTTTATTTCTTGATTTCGCCTCTCCATCAGATTCTCTTGGGGTTGGTAAGTGAGGGTTGTCCATGACTGAATACCCCTGCAGTGGTACACTATTTCCCAGGCCACTACAGTGAACTGGGTTGCTTTATCAGTTAAAATACAGCTGGGTTTTCCCCAGCAGGGAAATAATTTCTCCAAGGTGTGAGTCATGGTCATGGCATCTGCTTTTGCGAAGGGAAATGCCACAATACACTAGGAGAATAGATTGGTGAACACCAGGAGAAATTTTTTCTCCTGTGACCAAGGGTAGGGTCCCTTCAAATTCACAGCAACCCGAGCCCATGGTTGTGATGATAGACTGGGAATGGCAACTGTCTTGAGGGCCATGTGAGACTCTTAAGAGCTGGCATGTGGTCGGATCCAGCCATAACCCTGATCCTTTTTGTATTTATTGGGATGATGGGCCTTCAGGCCTCAGATTTGTAGGTTGGCTTGCTGTTGATCCATTAACATTGTTCTGTGTGTCTGAGCATTACAGTTTTCCGATTCACTACTGGAGGGGTGTTCTGAAAAAAGTACTCTATTAGTCTTCTAGCCCGTGGGTGTCTTGTTTCGATTTTAGTGTCTGTGACAGGGCATCTGACAGTGCATTCAGTTTCTCAGTTTCCCTGAGCAGTGCTGCATTGTGAAGGTGAACTACTGCAGGGGTATGGCCCATTGGCCCAGTTTGGACTCTGTTGTCAGTCCTCATTACGAAGGGCACATCCTCAAGATAGTAGCAAAACTTCCTGAGGAACCAGTTGACTACTTAAGACTTGTTCGTTAGCATGATAGTTTTTCTCTGTTTCCGTCAGCAGGGTGCTAGCATAGGTGATCACCCTTCAGTGTCCTCCTAAGTGTCTTTTGAAAGAGTACAGCTCTCAATCTGATGCTGCTAACATCAGTTTTCAGAATTACGCAATGGTATGTGTGGGAGTAACCATACAGCATATCTGGTTAAGCAAACCTAACAGTTAATTTGAGGAATGTCTTGTCCGACCCAGACAGTTCAGGGCCCCCCCATCTCGGAATGTCAGTCTTACCGAAGTGGCATTTAGATAGTTTGCAGATGAGGTAATGTATTTTAAGCCTCTAAAGGACTAGCTGCAGGTGTCTTCAGTGCTCCTGCTAGTGTTTCAAGAAGATGATCACATCGTCCAAATAGGTGTAAGAGAATTCTCCCAGGTAGTCAGTCAGGATGACTGCTGCTACCATAAAGCATTAGAAGGGTACAGGTGCATTCTTGAGGCCAAATGGCTTAACTTTAAATTGAAATGTCACCCCGTTCAGGGCGGTGAAAGTGGTGTATGGTCTGGAGTCAGGGAGGACAGAGATCTGCTAGTATGTACTTCACATGCCTATTGTACTGAATATTCAAGCTTCCCCAAGAGCCATAAGTGTGTGTCCCATATTGATTGGTGGGGGGAGCTACTAGCTGGGTTATCTGGTTCAAGTCACTGTAATTCACACAGAACTGCAGTGTGCAGTTCTTTTGTGAGTATCAGGATGACACAGGCCTAGTCTGAATACTCAATGGTATGTAATTGCAGAATGTAGTATATTTTTTGCTCTCTGCTTCGCAGTCACTGGCTTGTGGATGTTTTGGGGTCTGGTCAAATACTGTATCTACTTTCATAACATCAGCACCCTTGTTTTAGATATCTAAAGTATATTTTTAAAAAATTCTACATAATGTCTGCACCAGACTTCTACAGCAGGCAACACAAATGTTACCACACCTGGAAGAGATAGCAAGGGAAAGTTGCTGCCACTGTCAATGCTTTGACAGAGTTGCTGTATCTCTTCCTCCACTCTTAGCTGCTCGTATGATTAATACTTTTCTCCATTCCTCACCCCTCTGTGTTTCCATGAATGCAGCCCCAACTGACAACAGCCAAGCAAGGTCAAGAGGGGGAGTGAGTAGGCAGTACAGTATTTAGAGGAAGAAAGGGATGCCATTCATTTGTTCATGAGGGGAAGACATGTCATCGACATTCTTTTGACCTCTTTTTGCAAAGTATTTGCAGACAAACAATGAAAATCTTTACACAACATGTTTCATTTTAGCACACTGCCTGTATAAAATTAAAAAGGAAGACTGGGAACAAAATTTTTATATGTCATCTGTCTTCATGTGTCAAAACCAAGTTGCTGGTTTTGTTAAAAATGTTGACGTCTTGTCTTTCTCATGCCCAGAAATGTCCTCCCTTTTCCCATTCTGCATGTGGTGGATAGATTATCTCACAGTTGCAGCGTAAACTGCTCCCCCCCCCCCCTTTTTTTTTCATCTTGTTTCTAAACATTTTGTTGTGGAATTCTACTAGGGGAGATCTCTGCACTGATGGCAGCTGAGTGACTATTATACAATTACAGTTGTGTGCACCATCAAGCGCCAGCTGGCAGCACGCAAGCCGGGTTGGTTGTGGGCAAGTCGCAATGATACAACATTTTTACGTAATATTCCATCATCATAGCAAGTTAAAACCAAAAGAAACTTTTTATAAATGAGTTCTTGTACCTTTTATTTAATTTGAAACATTAGGTTTAATTTTTAAAAAATTCTGACTTCATTGCATAATGCTTGCAGACCACAACCCAATTTTTTGGGCACAAATGTAAGCAAATAATTGCGGACATAGTGCGAGTAAATATGGCAGATCTCGTGCGTAAAGGTTGCCTTTCTATGCTGCAACACACAGCAGCTTGGACTAACCAACATGCAGACACAGGCACATGGCGGTATTCAGGCTGCTCCAGCGACTGAACGGAATATTGTAGCCACTTATCAAAGATACCATTTTAAAGCTGAAAAATAAGCAAAAAGTTATATGCTAATTAATTTTACGTACCCTTACAAACTTTGCTGAGAAATTTAACTGCATTTCCCTGTAAATGGGATAAAAATGTTCACTATTTCAATTTATGGCTTTACTGTCATTTTGTTTTCTAATTTTCAACAACTTCTCGACAATAATTACGTACAGATAGGTTTCTAAAATATTGTCAACTTTTTACTGGAACAAGCCTGAAAGACGTCAGGGGTTGGTAGCTCATGCCAACTGGGTTGGAGAAAAATAAAATGCACCAGCAGCTAAAATAGAGGAGATAGCAAGCGAGGGTGCCTAAGCAAAAGTGAGACAGATACAGCAACAAAAAAAAAATGGATTTTATGCTTGCAGGCTGCATTGCCTTCTGCATTTGACATTGTTTACATTCAAACTACGGAAAATAAAGGCTGCTTTTCTCGTAAATAAAATTGTCTGCAATTACACGGTGAAACCAGATTTATAAGCCATATCAATTGAATGGTACTGCTAGATGTAATATGTGTGTATTTTCTGCCTTTGTTGTGCGCGTCTACTGATTGACGCCAAAACAAAAAAAGTTTTTCTTAGTTTAGTTATTACTGGTTATTCCAAGATTAATAATATTTACGTGAACGAATGTGATGTGCAGTAAATGCAGTTTTCAGCTGTCTTACCTTGTACTTCACGGTTAACATGAGCTTTCGTGTGTGTAACAGCATTAGAAAACACAGTGTGCCCAAGAGCGTAATTCTCATTCACTTTTCAGTTTATCAGGAACCCAATTATGTTAGCATTGCTAACTGGGCGAAGCAGGGTTTACAATATCTGATAGGCAGATGACCACTACACTTTTTGCCATGGCAACTTGACGGGCCAAGGGTGACTTTGTTATCCCTATCTAGCCTCACCACAGCTGTGGCCCTCTCCCAAGAAGGGCATTAGACCTTAGGCTGCCCCACCTGCTGTGATGCCCGGCTTTGCACCGACTGCTGCCACCTGCTGGTAGGCAACACACATCATGCTTTGGCTCGTGCTTATCCCTCTGGTCACTGGCCGTGAAGGGGAACTCAGCTCAGCATTCGGCTGCCTCCGCACCTCTCTCTACCTCCCTGTGCTTCAAGTATAAATAGGACCTGCGATCCTTGATTTGGGGCTAACTCGCACAGCTCCACTCCAGTCATAGATTGCCACATTGCCCGGACCCCGAGACTGGCAAGTAACCCCCTGTTGGCAACCTAAGTTCGGCCCTTTATGTCTGAATCAGGCTACAGACTGGATGTGTGTTTCACTGTCTCGGCAATAAACAGAGATATTCTGAATTGGCTGTGTTTTTCACTAACTCTCTTGCTATTCTTGCTATCTTCGCACCCTGTCTCCCACTTCGACCTAGTGGCCCCACAAACACTTCAGAAATACACACTTACCACCCCCCCCCCCTTTTTTTATTCTTCATTCTTCAGGCATTTACCAAAAGAAACCCCAACTATGCATGTTAGTTCTTAGTTACTTGGTTCTTCTTATGGCAGCGTTCCGCCTTACTGAGTTAACACGGGAGTGGCACTCTCCACCCTGCTGTTGCCCCCTTCTGTGGAGTGGTTGGGTCTGTCAGTGACATCCTGCCCAGCCAACGTACTCGCAGGAGGCCAATAGTAGACATTCCTTACGAACCTGAAATGGCGAACTTTCCAAGGGGACTCGGAGCAGTCGGCAACGTCCCATAATCTTAGATAACTAAGGAACGGGGACCCTTCCTATGAGGGAACTGCACTGTGAGGAAAGTAACTGCCCTCCGGGAGGCCGCCCAGGCTCTTCCTTCAACCGTCCGCATTTCCAACGTACATATCACGCAGTGCCCACCCCTACTGAACACCCAGTCACCTCTCTCTAAGCTATCCTCCAACTACATACATGCCTCGTCATCGGGCTGGGCATGATAAAGCAGCCAAGCAGATGCTAACTATGGTTGGAAGCCTGGTGGAAACACGGCATAGCACCAGCAGGGTTTACACCTGAAAGAGGAAAGCTGCAGCACGCCAGAGGGAAATGAGTCTGCTCGACCAGCTTGAGCAGACACACATCCTTCACACTTTTGTGGGACGTTCCACGTGCAGTCTCCTTGCTACTCACTACGCCACCCAGGAAGCCAACCGTCAATGACCAACCCTTGGCTACGGAAGGTGGCGAGATGTCTGGAACCTTAATGACGGAAATCAACCAAATACAGCTATGGTCCCGCCACAAAGTGACTTACCCCAAGCAATGCTCCTCCTCCCTGGGCCCAGCAAGCTATCATTGAGTTACCCAAAGCTCAAACTCCCACTCCCATCAAAGACCCCGTTAAGACAATGCTTGCTTCCCAGTCCTCTGAGCGGGAAAGATTTCAACGCCACTGATCATCAAACTTGTACCCCGTTTACCGTTTCCATGATGTAAATCCGTTCCAGATAGTTAGAGAAGTGAATGATAATCACTTCTTGTATGATGCATGAAATGATGCTACACAATAATTATCAGTTATAATGATAATTTGCTACAGGTATAATTTATTTTGCCATTGCTATAGGTCGTAATAGCAAGGTACTACTCACAAATTTTATAAATACCTCTTAAACACACTTGGAACTGAAGGCAATAACTACATTTTCAACCACAAAATACAAAATGAATACATTTTTTTTTACTTTATATAAAATTACAGGAAGGCACACAATGAAAACAATATAGGAAATAAGTATATAGCAGTTATTTTACAATACTGTACAATAATGTCATGTTTCTGTAAATTTGAGACTCAACAGACATTCACTGAATAATAACTGAAAACTAGTGTCGCAAAATACAAAATATTTAGCATGCACTTACATCATCACTACTTACAGTATGGGAAATTATATCACTGGAACATAGTATAAAATTACCCTCATGAATTGAATTCATTTCACATCCCAATGTCCTCAAATTTTCTTTAAAATGCATCATGATTAGCACTTTTCTGGCTCTTGTGCACCAAAACCTTCAGACAGGAACTTTGAAAATAGCACATTTATTTTACTAGTTTATACAGTCATCAACAACAATTTCACATATTTTACTTTGTAATCTTGCACTAAACAATGTGAAATTTCGTTATTAAGAAACTTATGATGTGGACCACTCCTGCGTGGTCTGGCACGGCCACTGTCATCACGTCATCGGCCCACAGTCGCAGCACCACTGTGGCCCGTGGAACACGCACGTCGTGCGTCACAATGCATTTCCGCATTGTTCACTTAAGAACGGGTCATGACCCAATACCGAGTGATCCAACAGAGTGCCTGTGGTGTCTCTAGAGATCTGTGTAATTAGGATAGGAATCAAGTGTTAGAATGTGTAGTAAATAGCATTAGAATATATATCGCCCACGGGCAAATGTTCGTGAAATTCGCCCTTAGGGGATTGCAAAGTAATCGTAAAATAAATGCATGCCAAGTGCATATTTAATGAGGTGAAGAGTAGCAAGGCTAGGGTATTTGAAGTGTTCTATATAATTTTCCGAGCGCAATTGTGTGTCTAATCAAGCCAATTAGTGACGTGCGAAATAATTAGTCTTTCATTCAACCTGACCGTTCCGGTCGTAGCGTGCCCCAAAACTTAACAGACCTAAATTTCCCACGTGCTCTGCAAGGCACGACATTATCATGTTTTGTATTAAAATTAGTGCTTAATTCAGAACTCTTAACTCTCTACAGGATTAAGAAAACTCGCTCAGAACGTTTCAGTGTTTTATGTGTATGTGTTTCAAGTTCTATGTAAATGAGGTCTGTTAATTAAATTACCTCGCGGAGTGCAGCGAGCTCTCAAGGCGCCTGCGCCTTCTCCAGCAGTCTGTATCCATGGGTCTTAGGTGCTGCATGTCTCTCACGTAGCGGGGGACTTTCATACTTTGTTCTGAACACTTTACTACAATAGGTTAACGTAATTTACTCGAACTTTTATTTAGTTTACCATCAGTTTTCCCCGCGTTTGCAGCACCCGTCAGCTCAATTTACTGACTCCAGAGGCTTAATTACAATTGTTTTCATGCAATTATTGGCCTTTTTGTACATTAACGGCCGCTGGTAGCCTTGTGAGTCAGGTCCGCTTTAATTTGCATTGTATTCATGTAACTGTGTGCACTATTCAGCAATACAATTTACTTGTGTTAACCGAAACTTGTGAATTAGTGTTGTATTCCAGGCCCTGGCCCTATCCAGGAAGTCATCGACACCCCAAGGAGGCATTTTTCATTTATAAGGTAAAAAGGTAATATTAAGGCGTTCTGGGGAGTCGAAATAGGAATAGTGTGTAATATTCTAATTTTTCTTCACATAGTTGCCGGACGACGTCCACATTACTATACCCTACCGCTCAGGTAACGTTACTTAGTTTGAAAATTCCCAGTCAAGCAAAAATATTGCTGCAAGAAAAAACCATAAAAATTGCTGAGACAGTGAACATCCACGAAATGACAATAAGTAAGTCAAAAACAATTTTATAAAAAATAAGGTTGCCAACTATTCCGTACTGCAAAGGATTTGCCGTATCCTGGGCCTTAAAGAATTATCCCGTATGGAGATAGGATGGGACATCATATATCCCGTATATCAAACTTCTTCAAAATTTACCGAATATTAATAAACACATTGCCGGTAATTTACCACGTGTGGTTACAAGTACGTTTACTCTGATGCTCTAATGCAGTGGCTACAGATAGTTACCATTGACGCCATCAGGTGGCATTGATCAACAAGCCCGTTCGTGGAAGTAGCACCTGCCAAGTTGTGTAGTGAGTAGTCTGTTTTAAAGAAGAATAAATCAATTATTCAAATAACACTGAATTATTAATTTATTTTCAACTAATATTTGATTTATGTATAGGTTACGAGAAAGTTGTGATTGATGTTAAATACTGACTTTTGCACATTACAGATAGTAATTTTTAATTGTTCTCTTATAAAACAATTGCATATTTCTTTGGGGCTGTGTATCAGATTGTTGGAAGTATCCCTTAAAGTAAATTTGAAAAAGTTGGTAACCCTAATAAAAAAAACCCTGCAGTCATTTTGACTGGTAACACTAACTAAAAAATCAAACTTACACACATGTACAGTCAAGCAAAACAGACATGGTAAACATACAATATAACAACTAATAATTCATTGATATCGCAGACATGAAGAGTAGATGTATATTGACTTAACTGAAGGCAAAAAATCAACTCCCACCTTCGAATCATATGAACATGGGCATTTTACTTGATTTGGAGCACATCCATTTAGGGGGAAAAAAACTATGATTTAAAGAATTCTGGTGTTTTTCTGTGCTGCACAAACTTACTTTTTTGTTTATTGATATAATTTTTAACATCTATACATTTGAGGCTCCTGCCTACACTGTGCTTGAACTACATTACAGCATGCTAGTAATTCATGTTTTTCTGCTAAATTATTAAATGTACATCCAACGTGCTGAGCTACGAAAAGAAAACACACTTCGACGAGAGCTATTGAGTGCTTTCAAGATGTCTTGCACACTAGAAACACCATTTCAGAGCACTCCAAAATGGCTTTTTGAAAGCATTGTATCTCAAATTATGTGTGTCGGATACATGCAAAACTACTCAAGGGCCCTGCATTGAACCTTCCCACAGACTTTTCATCAATAAAATAATAGAGTCACCGCTGAAAGTCCCATAGGTACCAGCAATGCAATGCGAACACTGCACGCCAGTTCAGAACCTTGTACTTGGTGGCGATGGCATACTATGTGAGGCAGTATTACCCTTATCGCTCCTGCATCTCTCTGCCTCAAACGTGGAAAAAAAACTCCTGGTAGATGGGAGCCTTAAAGGCGCTTGTTCTCTAAACTACTTGCCACTCATAAAGCTGATCATCTTCACTGGTCGATTGTATCAATCTAAAAATAACAAAGTCTTGACCAAGTTTGTGCAACCAACCAGCTTCTGTAATTGCAGTACTCGTACCAATATGTTCTGTTTCAGTTAATGACAAAACAGTTTATTCAATGACCAAGATGCTGTGTAATGTCACAACTTGAACAAATATCCAGATGTAGACATACATTCCTCTAATTCTCTTGCCCAATCAGCATTAACAAAACCTACAATTTAGTTAAGGTTTAAAGTAGGCCACTGGGTTACCAAAAATATATAAAAAGACAGGAATTCAAGTCCTACGCTGTGAGGTCTTTCATTCCTGTCCTTTTATATATTTTTGAAAATCTACAATTTGTGGTTGTAGAGATTTCCTTAAAACTAGGTTCATGTTTATAGTACCCTTGGTATGGCATAGGACTCTCTAGTGCTGTCCATAATTCTTCACTAGCGTGACTTTGGTATCAATTAAGAAAATACACTGGATAGCATATTTTGTCTTGAGCCTAATATTGCATACACTAAACCAACAAGTTTGTTAGCTTAAGCTCCAAAAATTTTTGTCACCTTTCTTTGCATTCTGAAAACCAACTGTGAAATTAGAATCCATGGGTGTAGATAGATGTTTGCTGTTAGCCATGCCAAATTGTTGAAGTGCTCTGTAGATATAAAGTCTGATTTAGTTTAGTCATTCCTGAAGTTGTGTCCAATTTTTATCCCAAGATAAGACAAAACCACCTGTCCATTTTAAAATAGTTGCATCATTTGCCCTTGAACACTTACTTCGGTTTCACTTGTTCGAACTACAATCACATTGTCTACATGAAGTAATAGAGCCAACTATTTCCATCAATTTTGGTATACAAAAAGTTGTCATTCACAGAGATTGCCAAACCTTTATTTTCCATAACCTCATAAAATTTTTTGTTCCAATTCTTTGGAGATTTCTTGAAAAGCTAAAAATTGACTGAGTTTTAACACTACGTTTTTATTACGTATCCACTTCTATACCGGGAGGTACTGACATGTGAACTGTTTCTTTAATGTCACAGTAGAGAAAAGCTCCAGTTACATCCATTTGATGTATTTGTAGTCCCATCTGTTACCTACAGCTATAGTCCATTCACAGTTACTTACAATTTTTCTACTTCTAGGCTATTCCTCCACTTCATGCAAACAGCTTAACAAAGTCCAGAAAAATATGCCAAAGAGACAATGCACCGCGTTCGTGTGCACTCACTTTAGTATTATTTTGCACGAGAACTATTTCTTGCTGGGCATTACCAATACACGTATTTTCTCCCCGTTTTTATTCACATTAATTATAAATGAAATATAATTTATAAACAAAATGTAAGTCAACGTTCAATTTAACCAAAAATAAGATAGTACTTTTATGTTAAAGACAACTATAAAATACTTTTAATACACAAAATATTTAGGAAATAACCAAACATTTTGTACATAGGTTGATTTTTCAAAAGTTTGAAGACACTGTGAATACAATAACATGCATAGTTGACAGCTTAGCTACTGGTGCATAAGTTTCTGATAAACTATAGTCTTCCTGTCATTGGAAACCTTGAACAACCAATCTTGCTATTCTTTTGTGTTTCAAACACCCCTTTTGCATCTATTATTGGAGCACATGATGGTTTTTCCACTTCAATCCAAGTGTTATTTTCCCTCAGAAGTCTTCAGATCTTTATTGACAACTTCATTCCATTTTTTCAGACTGATAACTACTCATTGCTTTTTCATAAAAAATATGATCTTTGGTTTCATGTAAAGTTAACATATTAACTCTATAATCATCCAAAGTTTTTGGTGTTTGTGAAGTCATCAAAATTCAGCTGGTTTGAGTCCTTAAAATGTGTTTTTTCCAAATGCATCATTGCAGAGTACTTCATTTTGTTTTCAATAAAGACTTCAGTTTGTTCTTCATTGCCACTACATCTTCAGTTTCGAATTCCTTTTTGTCTTCTAAGTTTGAAAAAAAAAATCTCTTGATTTGCAATTGTCATTTGGTGTCCCTCTTTTATGTTTAATTTTATAAATATTGATGTCGTGTAGAAATACTGTGGAAGTAAAGTATGTTAATGAGAAAAGTTATTGTTTCATCCAGTTTTTTTTGGAAGATCTACGTTAACATATACAGTGGAACCGCATTATAACGATAGTCGACAATGGCAAAATAAATTATCGCTATAGCGAGTTATCATTATAACACAATTTTTTTTGTGTGTGTAATGTACAGTGTTGCCCTTCCGACCAGGAGGTTCTTGCAGGCTGCACTTGTAGATCCTATGTTTAAAGAATGCTGTAAACGACCAGCAGACGCGCGCGACATGTCTTCCTCCTCCTTTCTTCTTCCCCTCCCCCAAATCTTCGTGTTGTGGGATGGAGTTAGTTGCCTACCAATCAGTGCGCTACTTCACTCCTTGTCTATCTCTTTCACCTACCTCTTCTTCTCCTGTCTCTCCCCCTGCCCCAACATTTTACAAACGTGTCACGCCTAAAAGCAGAGTTTCCACAAGTTTTAGTTTCCCCTCCACTACCTTTCACATTCGTGTTGCCGATCAATAAATTCCTCCAAACCTTCTTTGTTTCCGTGTAAGGCAGAGGATAGCCAGCCTCTCAGGTTGAGAAGAAAGAGAGAGGCAACACGATGTGTTTTTTTTTTAGTGGTGACATTCCAACATGGCAAAAAAAACCAGCAAGTCGCGTAAAAGAAAAATAAAGCCGGCTGCCCGTAGCAGTTTTTAACGACCGTAGGGTACCTTTCATCATACAGCACATTACAATTTTTTTTTTTTTTCAAGCTTTCTTTCTCAAAACTAATTATTGTTTTCTAGTATTATTGAAAGAATAATAACCAAACAAACTGTTTTAAATCTTTAATTACACACCCTCAGCGTCTTTTCGCGACTTAAAATATTTTAAAACAAACTTTTACTTGCTCGGCAGAGTGACACACCCACGAGGAAATAAGCGTAATTTAACCAAATCAACCCCTCAACATACAAAATAACAAACTAGTAAACTTTCAATAATATTTCTAATTAAAACAGCAACTTAATCACTCATGAAATCATTCTTTAAATACCAGTTACTTAAAATCACAGTTTATGGAAAACTAATTTCTAAATTTTTCTCTGGTCACGCCTTTACGATTTACGACATTTTTATAACAAACTCTTGCCATTTAAAATCCATTTTTATTACTTTTAAAACCTGCAATATTCAAATTCCCGTTTTAACACAACAAAAATCACTGATTAAGGAATAACTTTTTTCAATTACAAAACTTTTCTCTGGTCACACTCATACAATCTAAGACAACTTTATAACAAACTTTGGCATTTAAAATTTGTTTTTAATAATATAAAAAACCTGCAATATTCAAAATTCCAGTTTTATTTAACAACTAAACTAAAGTAGTTGACCACCTAGACAGTACAGCATAAAAGGAGCGACAGGCTGCTAGCATCAGGCCTTACCCTAGCTCTGGCCGACGCGAGTGTCACCACACAGACTAACAAAGGCTGGCTCGCGCGTGGCAAGTGGGCGAATGTCACTTGCGATACGACGTGTTTAAACANTAACAAAGGCTGGCTCGCGCGTGGCAAGTGGGCGAATGTCACTTGCGATACGACGTGTTTAAACATTTTAAAAATATGAGTTTACAAATGTTCCTATTGCTATAGCAAAAGACTTCATTGACAGATTTTCGTTATAAACGAAGTTAAGTACCTTTCAAATTATAGGAAAAATGACAGTACATTTAAAAACTATCGCAATAACGGATGTGTCGCTATAGGCCATAATCGTTATAGGGCGGTTCCACTGTAAATGCAATGTAGCCATGAATGCAACATAACCACATCAATGCGTCAACATAACGTTGCTCAAAGAATACACGTGTATACTTCTTGAAACATACCAACTATAGTTTTCAAGAAACTTTTTGATATTACGGAACGTCGTAGTTCTTTTTTTTGGTTGTGAATTCACAGTTATAAGTTTTTAAGGTCTGATCTTGTTTTACAAAGCAATGTTTAATTATGCTTTGGAATGTAAACAAAACCCCATCAACTATGACGCAGTGAAGTTAAAAGTTTGAATGTTTAGCAAAGCAGAATGTGTAAAATGTTCATTGTTTCTATTACAGGGAATACCGCAGAATCTACAGCTTGTGTACCCTGATTAATTATAATTAGGCACACCTGTTTTCTGTGAAAATATTTCCATGATTTTTTCAGTTTTTATGGGGCGATTTTGGTATATTTCTTGCTACTTTTCATCAAATTTTGTTAAAACTTTATGTGATTTTTAAAAAATATAATATATTTCTGACGCGTGACACGTAGTTTTACTATTTCTTTTTGCTGCAACTCCGTATCATTATGTGTGCGTCGCATGCCCCTACAATCCAGCCATGTTGGAGCTAAGGGAGGCATTGCAGAGAGCATAGACCTCTGATCTGTAGCAGCACTTCTCCTCGTCGAGCCTTTTTTCATGTGGCTAGCCAAGGTGAACTTTTGTTTTAACCATTATAATGTAAACAACACCTGAAATTTACAATGTATATTTTTTTAATCAACCATCATATCAAAAAATTTACAGTCTTAACATTACGAGTGTGAAATTCTGATAACATTTAAAAATCATAATCACACATTTCTGTACACTACATTCCATGTTAAAATATAAAGCAAAGAAAATACTGCAATTTGTAATATGTTCCCTTTATAAAAAAAGTTAAGAAAGAGCATTAAAATAAAATAATATCGTGGTACACTGAACAAAACTATTTCTCACTTATTCACTGAACAAGCTTCATGCTTAGTAAGTTTATCACAAATTTTTCACTGTGTATACTTCAACAACATACCAGCCTTCTGAAGGTTCACTTGTGCATTGCTCTGGCGACTACTGACTATTGGAAAAACACCGTGGAGAATATGGCAGTGGTGTTAGAGCCTTGAGTGGTGTGTGGTTTCGCACACTTCGAGCATTATGTTGTGGTGTTCTGTTATAACAACTTGGTGATTTGACTAGCAATGGTTTCTTTATATATGGCATTTCTCTAGCGACTACATCCTTATGCTCAAATTTAATAACATTACAGTCTTTAAGTGGCGACTTCTCCTTTAAAACTCGTCTTCCATCACAAAGTATACTTTTAATGTTCTGATGGTTAGGCGACATGCTATACAGGTGAGGAATAGCAATATTTTCTTTGGCTTGCCCAGCCCATGAAGCTGTGAATGCCTGACTGCCTTTTGCTGGAGATTTTTTGGACTTTACATGATCTTTCCTACCTGAACTTAGACTCCTTAAAGTTTTTCTCCTTGGCGTCCCAATTTTTCTTGGACTACTTTTAGTGCTGCTAGAGCTGTGCAATCTCATTTCTTTACCAGAGCTGCAGGTTGGCGACTTGCTTTTGGTACGATGTTTTGAAACTTGAGGAGTGTGCATTTTACTGACAGCTTGAGCAGAGTTCTTGCCACTCGAGTACCTTGGTGAAAGACTGGAACCATCAAACAATTTTGTCCTTGCCATCACCATTCCTACATTTGCATTGCGTAGCCAGGCAACGGAAGGCCTTCCTGTGGTATGACACGTTTCTGTCTCATTATTCCTTTCAACAAAGTACCTGCAAGCTTCATTCCAGTTTTCTGAATTGCTGCCATCTTCTCTGATCCCAACATTACTTAATTTCCTATTTTCTTTGCATAAAGACTGTTGAAGCTGCTTTGAATTATTATCAGCTTGAAAAGGACTCTGAAATACATTTGGATCACTCTGCTCATAACCAAGAAACACATCAGCTCCTGAATTATTTTCCAGATTCATAGCATTTGCTTCTCTCAGGGCAGTACACTGGGGAAGTCCTGCGCGCACAGTGTTTGGGCGACCTCTTCGCAGACTGCTTCGTTCATAAAACAAGCCGACTGCATCAGATTTAGAGCATGAAGCTTCCTGCCTTAAAGGCAAGTGTAGTGATAACTTAGTTCCCACATCGTTTGTTTGTTCTGAATGGTTCTCTTTTGACCTCCTCCTGATGGTACCAATCTTGCGAGCACTTGGTGAACGTATCACTTTGTTTTCTGAACTACGGCGAATCTTCAGTTCCCGACCAAGAATTCTAGCAAGCTGATCTGCCGAAGTATTTTCAAGTTTAATGGACTGCTCTAAAGTCTTTTCATACTTGCACTGTACAGACTCAGCATTGCCTCCTTCATTAACGGCTGGTGACTGTGCGTGGGCAACAGAAATTTCGCAGCTGCTATGTCTAGAGGCAGTGCTCACATGACCAAATTCTTGGAATATGTGGCTTTCAATAGCAGTAACACGATTTTTTATATCTTCATACTCACTCTTGAAAATCTTAACTATTTCTGATTCTTCAACATTACTTGGTGATTGTTTTTTATTTAAATCACACTCCTCTGCCGATAAATTACAGCTCACTTCATTCGTGCTCTCAAACGATGTGCTGCTTGAATGTGGTTCTTTGTGTTTGGACGTGTGCGTAGACACTGGAACATCGGAAGTGCTGCGTCTCTTCACTTTGTCCCACAAACGCTCTAGAGAATTCCTCTTTCGTCTCTCGGATTCTGGCTCGCAACGAGACTCCTGAAAAATAAAACAGGACATCACAAGTATTCACCCACATCAAATTATTGCATGTGATAGTGTGACTGCTCACTAAAATTCAGCTATCCTTTAAGTCCCTAGAAATGGAGACATGGGATTCTTTCCTGGCCAAGCTTAAGGATACTGTAGTAATTTGAACCAGGTAGAAAAGAATCTGCTTAAAACTGATTATGAGTCACATATTGAAGAATCAAAGAGCACTAAAAAGTGAAGATACTAAAATGTCTAAAACAACTCCCACTGATCACAATTTTATACAAAAGTAAACTTTGGACACTCAATTTCATTCTTTATGATTCAACCAGTTCTACTCTCAACTTGTGTGCATATTGAAGTCCGGTAAGAAAATATTTGCATGCTGTATTTTGAAATCATCCTTTCATACGGAGTTTCAGAAAGCTGACCCAAGTAGATTCTGAAGTCAAAAAAGTTACCATATTTACTCAATTCCAAGCTGCACATTTTTTCCAAAAATATTTTTGAAATACAAGGGTGAGAGAGTATGTACCATAAATTTTTTGGCCCGAACAAATTTTTTAGTGCAACTATACTATTTGTTTAAATAATTATTTTTAGTTGTTATGGCATATTGTAATAAATTTATATAATAATCATAGTATATTGTAATAAATTTAAATATTAATTTTTTAATTTTTAAAATAAGGTAGATAAATTTTAAAAAAATTCGGTGAAGGTCAGTAATAAATAGATTCAAGTAAGGTGCACATTGGTTGCAGAAGTTGCATGTTCTCCAGGCAGAATCGTATGCAAAACGTGAAATATTGTTTTTTGCAATAATTTCATAATTAAATAATACATTCATGCTCCATAACATTGTCTTTGTGAAAACTCCATGTAGGGCGACACACTTTGTCTTTACCTGTATTAAACAGTGCAGTTATCTAGCGGGAAACCTAGCAACTGCACGTGGGAGTAACAGCGCAGCCACCTAGCAAATGATGCTACACTACATGCTGGCTAACCAGCACAACCATCAATTGTGTTGTCTCGGATTTCATGTGACGTAAGATTTTTTGAAAACAGTTTACGGATTATCTTTAAACAAAAGCAATCCATGAATGGTATAGCTCAAAAATTTGAATAACAGTTGCAATATTATTTNTACGGATTATCTTTAAACAAAAGCAATCCATGAATGGTATAGCTCAAAAATTTGAATAACAGTTGCAATATTATTTAAAAAATACAATTGATGATACTGTAAAATAAGTAGTGGTCATTTATACTGCAATTCAGTTTTCAATACAAAAATCCTGACAGTGATTAACCATTTCAAATGATTGTGCCTGCATTGGTTGTGCCGTATTTTTTGAACAAGAGGATTAAAATGGAATGCTTCGTTTGTAGTGACAGAAAAAGTTTTCATTATTCTGTTTCTTTAAAACAAATCTGATTATTTTTGCAGAATATAATGGAAATACAGTGACTTGGAAGCTATTTGAAATTGATGAATCGAACTTTGGCTGCTGAAGAGAAGCATGCAATGCAATTATTTGCTTCTAAAAGCACTTTATTCTCTTTTTACAGAGTGAAATATATTTATTTCAATGGAAAACCATTTCTATTGAAGGCAAAACTAAACTTCCTTCGTAAATTAAACTTCCTACTGAAGTGGTGGTTTAACCTTTGGCCTCATACGTATACCAATAATTCTCCCTCCAAAAAACACCGATTCTCCCACGATTTCCCCCAAAAAACTAGGTGCGACTTACAATTGACGGCATCTTAGCTTTGGTAAATACAGTACATTTCCAAAATAAAACTAGAAGTGAAACTGCCAGTTCCAATTTCTACAGAGAGATCCAATGACTTAATTTCACTGTTGCCTTGTGTGCCTAGTGTTTGTCATGATTTTTAAAAGAATCTAAAGGAAAACAACAATGTTCAAGACTATCCAACAAGCAAAGACACCTGTGAAAACTAAAAACTGTTATGCCAAGATGTGATTGTGACCAATTATTCTAATGATTGTGATTATTGTCAAAACTTCCTAATGTTCATTACTGCTTGTCACTGTATGTGATTATTACTGGAAGTTCTAAATTTGTTCCTATCTGTATTTTTTTTTTATTATAGTA
>NQII01000829.1:561210-657404 GCA_002778355.1 Clitarchus hookeri | reverse complement strand
ACATGAAGAGCACAGTTTAAACGTCAGTGTCTACGTCTGACAAGCGACTGTATACTGACTACATAGATACATGAAGAGAACAGTGTAAACGTCAGTGTCTACGTCTGACAAGCGACTGTAGACTGACTATCAAGGTGATTGGAGAGCGCAGTGTCAACGTCAGTGTCTACGTCTGACAAGCGTCTGTATACTGACTACTAAGGCACATGAAGAGCACAGTGTCAACGTCAGTGTCTACGTCTGGCAATCTACTGTAGACTGACTACACAGGCGCTTTAAAATTGCATTGTTTACGTCAGTGTCAACGAAAAAAAAATTTCAATTACCATCCCACATTGATTTNACAGGCGCTTTAAAATTGCATTGTTTACGTCAGTGTCAACGAAAAAAAAATTTCAATTACCATCCCACATTGATTTTAAGTCAAATTAATTTATCGCTACTGCGCTAGGTTTATGTAAACACGTTATGTTGTAATTATTTAAAATGGCGTCATATTACTCATCAGTTTACAACATTCTGAATTCTGAATGTATTTGTAGTTATTCAAGGCAAACTACATAAGTGAGTTGCCTATATCCAGCACTACAGTAAAACCAGTGCTGTTGGTCTGTGATATTCCTAAACACCACAGTCACATTGGTGGTACACGCCATACTTGCAGGAGCCCCGGTGCTTCAGCGGTTAGCTCGCTCGCCTCTCACCAAGGCGAACTGGGTTCAGTACCCGGCCGTGTCACTCCCGGATTTTNACAGGCGCTTGAAAATTGCATTGTTTACGTCAGTGTCAACGAAAAAAAAATTTCAATTACCATCCCACATTGATTTAAAGTCAAATTAATTTATCGCTACTGCGCTTGGTTTATGTAAACACGTTATGTTGTAATTATTTAAAATGGCGTCATATTACTCATCAGTTTACAACATTCTGAATTCTGAATGTATTTGTAGTTATTCAAGGCAAACTACATAAGTGAGTTGCCTATATCCAGCACTACTGTAAAACCAGTGCTGTTGGTCTGTGATATTCCTAAACACCACAGTCACATTGGTACACGCCTTACTTGCAGGAGCCCCGGTACTTCAGCGGTTAGCTCGCTCGCCTCTCACCAAGGCGAACTGGGTTCAGTACCCGGCCGTGTCACTCCCGGATTTTNACTTCAGCGGTTAGCTCGCTCGCCTCTCACCAAGGCGAACTGGGTTCAGTACCCGGCCGTGTCACTCCCGGATTTTCACATGTGGGACCGTGCTGGACGATGCCGCTGGTCGGCGGGTTTCCTCGGGGATCTCCCACTTCCCTGCCCTTGCATTCCGGTGCTGCTCCATCCTCATCTCATTTCACCCTCATCGGCTCTCGAGACTTCGCTGTTGAGAGCTGCCCATATCTCTCCCCTTCCTCGTATCAGTAGTTGTCAAGTCGGTGCGCAGCTTAAAGAGAAAAGCAGGGGCAAGGTTGCCAACAACTTTATATCAAAATTCTGTAGGACTATTCAGGATGTTAAATTCCCTTGCCGATCACATTTCCATACACGTATCCTAGTAAGGTGCTGATAGAATGCTTACTTGCCCATGAGAACGTATTATTTTCACACAACAATTGTTTGTTAAATTTGACATTGAATTCTGAGTATGTGATTAGTTCGTAAATTTACTTCACAGCATCTATAACGTTTATTTTTTTATAGAAACTTTTATCTTCCTGTATTTTTAATTCGTTCTACCGCCCAGCAAAGTAACTTTTATGTAATTATTTCCCTACTTTTAGTGTACGGACCGTGCAGCCGTGAACCTTCCGTATACCTCTCGATAAACAATAAAATTTCTCTGCACGTACTAAAATGTTCGTGAGTTGTTAACGCTGCGTAGGGAATAAAAAAAATGGAATCTGACGCTCTAATGCCGCTGTCACACTGTTAAATTTTGTTTTTGTGTCAAACTGCTTCCAATAAGTTTGGTCAAATAAAGTTAGACAGTTGTGACGTCACCGAAACATCATATTTGTCTGAAAAAGTTGGATGGCTTCAGTTTCCTTCAAACATTTAAAGATTGGACCGGTTCTAAAATTGTTTTGATGTTTGACGAGTTCAGCCAATCATAACCGTGCATGACAAAATTGGACGTCACGAAACTTTAAAATAACGAACAGTTGCTGGAATCTAAATAGTTTATCAAAATAAATAATTTATGTAGAGTCTGTCTGGGCGTTAATGCTATTTTAAGTGAATATTGCACATAATGATAATAACTAGAGGCATTATATTTCATTATATCTGATAGATAAATTTTGAATTTAGTAAAGAAGTGAAAATAAATCACAACATTAATTACAGTTCTTCCCGTTATAGACTGCATGGAAACACAACAGTAGTATCTCAGTTTGAAAATAATTTTTAAATAAAAATTCAGATTTGATTCTGCCAGTAAAAAAAATTTACTGTGTGACATATTTTCGCACACATTCAATTAATATTAGTTGGTAAAATTTGTTGGAAGATGAAATTTTGTGGCCGTATTTCGTCTTCAAATATTATTGTCAAATATATTTTATAGTTAAGATTTGACACTTCGACAGGGGTTTGAGGCCCTTTAAAGACAGTATTCACTCAGCTCAGAGTCGCGTTGCCAACAAACAATCACATGGACATGTGTTCATGCTTACAAATACCTTCGCTCACTTTACTACTGTTAAGTTGTTGGAAAAATAATTTAACTTGTAATATGCATATAGCAAATTATACAAAGGCAATGTTGTGACTTCACGCGACAGTTGCACAGTTTCTGCTCTGTTCCACTTGCTGCTTTATTCCAAGTCTACCGTTATGTTTACCAAGACGTTAATTTTCAAATTGGTTTGTTATAAGGACGTGAAAAACCAAAGAGTTCGACCAAAAGAGTCGTTACCAGCCTTCAACGCCTAATTGTACAATGTATTATAAGTCAAGCTCTAAAATCATGTATGCCAGTTTTCCGCTGAATGAACAGTAGGAATAAACATACTCGTTTTATAGATAACGTTAACATTGGTGAACGTAAGTTCCTTATGTTCGTTAATGTTGGTGTTATTTCGTGTACGTTCGATTTGCAGGATAGCCAACACTTGAATTCTTAGCTGTTTATTGTATTGATACAGAGTAGATAAGAACACAGAGACGAAATGTCGTGGCGGTTCCTTAGATGTGGGCGTACACATTCTCTGATTGGCTGCGTGAGCCTCTGTAAACTGGCATTGTGTTTGATTGGCTAATGCACACTACGAAAGATTCTCTACTGGCTAGGCTGCCGGCTGGCAATTAGGTTGCCAGGCGCTGATTGGCGAACGGCGTTCCGACATGTTGCTAGCCAGTGATGCCATTTTGCTGGCGTGTGCGGCTAGAGGTTGCGATATAAGAACCTGTTTCTTAGCTATCTTGGATTTGTGTATATGCCTCCATTAATTAATTTCCAGATTCGATATTTAAAAACCGAGCTTGTCAAAGTACAGGGAACATTTATTTATTATATTTATATAGAAACCCAGCGTCTTTTTTTCTTTCGATTCGTTCCGTATATGTAACCGCGATCGAAGGTTCTCTCGTTATTTAATAATTTTGGTATCACGTGGGAAAATATGGATATAACTGAAACCTTAGAAAATTCAAAAATTCTATTAAGTGGGCTTCTACGTCGTCGTGTCAAGCTTTGAGTTTTTATGTCTGATCATAAAGTTTGATCATGACGTTGTGTAAAAAAAAATTCAAGACTGTGGGGTTATAACCCATTTAAGTACCGTGTGTAGTCCATTCATGGTTACTTCCAACCCTTCTGAAGCCCTCCTGAAGTTCTACTTTCATGCTTTTCCTCCGCCCTCACTGAAACAAAGCTTAACTAAATTATAGAAAATTGCACTAGAGGGACAACGCACCGCATTTGTGCGCACTCAGTGTAATAATATTTCGCATAAGAACTATTTATTTCTAGGCATTACCAAAAAATATGTTTTGTCCCTATTTTATTTATATTAATTACAAATGAAATATTATAATTTGCAAATAAAATATAAAAAGTTCAGTTTATACTTATGAGTATAGAAATATCCTGTATACATAATGATAAAAATGCTTGTGGTAAATGACTTATTTGGGGAATAACCAAGCACGTCATGCATTGGGTGATTTTTCAAAGGTTCGATTCAAAAAGTGTGAAGAAACGGCGACTAGTGTATTCGCGGTCTTTGTTGGAATATCACACACGCATGACGTGATGATTGTTTTCTGAATATTTCAAACGTCATTAGCTTGTTATACTTCTTTTAACATAAAAGTATCTTACTGTTTTGTNTTTCCTCGCCTCTTTGTTGGAATATCACACACGCATGACGTGCTGATTGTTTTCTGAATATTTCAAACGTCATTAGCTTGTTATACTTCTTTTAACATAAAAGTATCTTACTGTTTTGTTAAATCAAACTTTTTGTTAAAATTATTACAGTAACTTTAATATTTTATTTATAATTAGTATGAATAAATTTAGGGTGAAAATATGTGCGTTTTTAATGTCTGGTAAGAAATATTACATGCGAAATATCATTACACTGAGTGTGCACAAATGCGGTGCGTTTTCCCTTTCGTGTAATTTTATATATTAAGTTAAGCTTTTTTTACGTGATGGTGGAGGAATAACATGAAAATATAACTTCAGCAGGGCTTCAGAAGGGTTGGAAGTAACCGTGAATGGGCTATTAGCGTAAATTTTCTTTGAGGAGTGTATTCACGTAGCCAATAAGAGTGTGAGGTGTACGAGGTGCGGGTGAGGACAGGAGCTCGCCGCAATTGCCGGCAGGGTCTTGTCTCATCTCGGCCGCAGTGTGTTTGTCGCGACGCGAGAGAGAGAGACNCGTGCTACCGCTGCTGCCTGTGTCTGCTACTGCCTGCCTGCGTCCTACTGCTGCTACTGCCTGCGTCCTGTCGACATGACACCGCCGCCTGCGACTCCGACCACGTGAGTACACACACCCGCCTGCCTCGAGCTTACGTCCGCGTTCGAGGCCGAGAAGCGCGCCAGCAATAAGGACGACGTTGCCACGCGTATCAAGTGCGCCGTCGCCTCTAAGTGCAAGGCTCTGAACTGGCAGAGTGTTCTCGTCATGCTCCGGTGACCCTATCAATGTATTGTTGGAAAGTCTGTGGCAGAACACCACCTTCCATATTTTGAGGTGTAACAGTCTGAGGCCGTGATCCAATTTGCACTTTTTTGTTAACAAAATGGTTACGTAGCCCATTTTGTTTACAAAAATCTATGACGTATTTTTGTAATTTGTGTTTTGTTAGCATCGAAGCTGACAAATTACAAAATACAATTTACCAAATCACCGCCATATTCGTTTTGCTGCTTGAAACGTTTAGACACACAGATAGGCGAGGTTATTGGGATTAAAATATATAACAAATAAAATACTCACAATTATTATTTCACAAAACAAGTTGCTAAAATTTTCTTCAAATAGATATTATTTCATGGCAAAAATTTTTTCAGTGACTTTTTCTTATACAAATCGTAATATTTTGTTAATTTAAATTTAAACTGTTTTCTAACAACTTTCGGGAATTATTACTGTTTATTTTGAAACTTCGTGGACTTTAATGTTAACACCAAAATAATAGTAGCTTGGCATTCTATACAGTTGAGTGTCGTGGTGTTCCAGTTAAACCTTACAAAATGCTAAATACAAATTACGAAAAACGAAACTCGAAACGAATTGAAACACTGTCTCCAAATGTCGTTGTAGGCCATGTTGAAGGCTTCAAAATAGTGTTTGCAATAAGCGTGATGTGTTGAAGGCTTCAAAATAGTGTTTGCAATAAGCCTGTTCTATTGGAAATTTTATTCTGCTCTAGTGTGCAGTGTTATTTCTCCTCGTGTGCAAACAGGTCGTTGCTCCCGTTGAACAGTCTGTTTCAAAAACATCATATACTACTTCCTCAGCGCACCAAGAAGGTAACTAACTGTCTTAAGGGCGTTTGCCGCGAAAAATTTGATATCTTATATTTGTACCACACACTTCAACTTTCAGCCATCATCAGTAATTGCTCTTTCCTAGAAAATAATTGCACATATTTTTGCATAAATACATTTTCTAGATCACAATTTTACTCTTTTAGTAATGTACAAATAATTAAAACTAACTTGTATACAGTAATGAGATAACTCACACTGAAAGAAGATGTCGAGAACTAATTCAAGACATTCATACAATCGTACAAGGAAATGTTTTTGCGATTTCCAGAAACTGCTGAAAATAATCGGATTCTTGTAATATTTTCATCTACTGCTACCCGTGAATTTTTGGAAAATTACTTCTGCTTAGCATACCGTAAAATTAATTAAGGCCTTTCATTTGTCCTAAATACATTTTATGTAAACCATTTGCTTTATTTTATTTGTACTTTAGGAAAACAGTAAAAATTGTGATTTTGGCATGGCACTTTGCCAAACCCGCGTGATTTAAAACAAATGTTTTCTTAGTAAGACGTCACTGGTGGCGACCTCTGGCAACTTAAAAAATACAAACAAATGAAGACCTCAGGGGAAATACTTGATACGTCACATTTCGCTCATTTGACAGAAGAGCGGTTGCAGGTTTGGGCGTGTTAGATTCTTCCTGCCTCGGTGTGCTGATATTTCAAATAACGGCGTCTTGTGTCTGGTTGTGTTCCTCCCACGACTGAGACTCCAGTAGAAAACATCGTGTCGAACGAAGCAAGCAAACTGCATCAAAACCCGGAAATCGAAAAAAAAATAGTAATTAACTTGTCGGTTTTTCCCCTGTGGTCTTCAAATATAAGTAGTCCACATTTGTTGAAGCACTTTTGAAATCGATCTTTTAAAAATCTCACTGTCCCTACCTGCATACATTTTAAGGATGTTGGATACCAAATAATTTATTATTTTATAATTGTACCAAACATTGTTTGACTTGTAGGCCTACGCATTGTATATTATGTAATTTTCCTTGGATAAAAAAAATTACACGTCATATTTTTTTTAATAATTTGATATAAAATGCAATATTTTTCTGTTTAGTTGCAGACATAATAACAAATACTAACAAAGTTGTACAAATGAAAAGAATTTACAACGTAAACTAATTCTGTGGGCTACCGCTTGACATATATGTAATCATCAAATAGCAATTTCTAAACTAAATAAACGTTAAAAATATACAAAAATATCTTTATATTTTACAAATTTTTTTAATATATGGCTTGTTATTTGGCGATTGCATATATGTCAAGCGGTAGCCCATGGCGTTGCTTTACTTCGGAGATTTTTTCATATGTACAACTTTTTTAGTATTTGTTGTTATGGCTGCAGAAAAACAGAAAAATTTTGGATTTGATATCAAGTTATTAAAAAAAAACATGAATTGCAAAAAAAAAGTATTTTAGGAAAATTGCATTACATTCAATGTGTACAAGTTGATCAATGTTAAGCACAATTATAAAATGATTAATTGTTTGGTGTCAAGCACCATTAACGTGACACTGACAAGCAAAAGTCCACTACAGTTGGTAACGACGGAGGGAAAAATATTTACGTGTCTCAACGTTGAATTAAAAGTGTTAGTTAAACATTTGTGAATGCGGAAATGATTTCTTTTTTTTTTATGCTTGCAAGTGTACGAATTAGCACATTTGTGGAAAAAAAAAAAATGTACGTGTATAATAATTGCACTGTCTTGCTTGGCCGACTCATTAATAAAGAGGACAGGCTCGTGGCAATGTAATTTTTACATAAGGCGGAAGAATACACAATGCGCATGTATGTATTATCTTAAGCATGACTTTCTAAAGTGCTGACTTAACCGCGAACAGACTATACGCGTGTTCACACAGTTCCGGCACGTGTCAGGATAGTGTCAGGGATTGACGGAAGTGGTTCTGTTTACTTTTCCCCTGACCCGGCCCTTGTGACGTGACCAGTTCAGGGAATTTCGTAGTCGCAGAACGCCGCGTGGAAGAGGCCAGCACAGCACACACAGTCACAGGTTTCTCTCACCTGCGAACAAATGTCTATAGTGTTTCATGGAACGTTTTCTTTTATAGCGCGTGTTACGTTGCCAGTCGCGACACTTTCCAAATTTTGTAGTTACGTATAAGTGTTAACGAAAGTTCAGCATGTTTTAAAATCGTACGTTTTATTTCGTCTTCTCCGTTATAAAAAAACTGCAATGTAAAAATTATTAGCCAAAGAATTTTGAGCGTGATATTTAAAGTGGGCCGTGAAAAGCTATTTATCCAATTTATTTCAGTTTTTTATGTCAAAATTGGAAACTAGAGACTACTGAGTTCCACTAACTACACCTATTGTGACACAGTAGTTAGTGTTTGTACTACTTGTTGATGAGTTCTGTATGTTGTAAGTACAGTCGTGTGCAGTCTACGCCCGCTTTGTTCAACTTAATCACTCGCCACTGGTTTTAGAATGGCATTCTAACAATTTATTTCCCATGGCTACGATCTTGGACATGTCGCTCGTGAAGATTATTTAATGGCATTAAGGCCGTGCTACAGGCGAAATAGCCACTACCATAAGCATATTAAAATTATTGTGCTACAACTGCATGTTTTCATTTGTCGGCAAATAGAATTTCACAGGTTTCTATTCCGAATGGTATCTTTCACGAATAAGTATTTGAATTTTTGCTCGCGGAAGTTCCCCAGCTTGTTGCAGGAAATTTCTCCTTATATTTTTTTATGAGAATACATCTCATCACTAAACAGTCGTGATTGATACAGAAGAATGGGGCCATTGTATCTCTCATTTACATGAACTACGTGCTAAATATTAAATAAAAATGAACACGCAAAGACAAAAAAAATACTATAATTGTAGTCAATTATTTGTTAATTTTCGTGACCCGTAGTGTACTGTTGTGAAACTGAAGTTTATTATATCTAGTGACGAGTGGAATCTGATTGGTTACGCATAAGTTCTTGTAGAAGAAAGTTAAACGTTCACCAACCTGCTACGCAGCTATGAGTTACTAGTAGTTATCCGTACTGTTATGCTTGTTGTGCTTTTGTACATGAGCCATTGTACAGAAGGTAATTCAACTGCTACTTACTGGTATTGGTATTGGGTAGGATTATTTCTTTTTGTATAGTCTGTGTCACGAACAAATGCACTTTTCTGATAGTTATGAAAGTAGTCTTCAGTACAGTTATTTCCATGGTAAAATATTTTCTGTTGACGTACTGAGCACGTTGACAGTCATCGGAATGTGTTTACAGTCTAAGAAATTATTCGGAAATTTACCATACCAGTATATACGCTTAGTTATAAAGCGGGAATGGTAATTTTTACCCCTATACATTTATTGTAGCGTTCCTAAATATGCTCAGGAAACTGTGAAATGCGTAGAAGGAAGTTCCCAATTTTGTATAGTAGCGACGAAATACATTCCTATATGTGCAGCTCGATGNTAGTAGCGACGAAATACATTCCTATGTCTGCAGCTCGATGTGTCGTATTGTTTCCATTCTGTGTATAGGTTAAAAACTTCAATTGCAGTTTAGCAAGCTTACCAGAAGTGTTTGTACAGNTATACATTTATTGTAGCGTTCCTAAATATGCTCAGGAAACTGTGAAATGCGTAGAAGGAAGTTCCCAATTTTGTATGGCAGCGACGAAATACATTCCTATATGTGCAGCTCGATGTGAGGTATTGTTTCCATTCTGTGTATAGGTTAAAAACTTCAATTGCAGTTTAGCAAGCTTACCAGAAGTGTTTGTACAGNGGTATTGTTTCCATTCTGTGTATAGGTTAAAAACTTCAATTGCAGTTTAGCAAGCTTACCAGAAGTGTTTGTACAGTTTATGTAAACATCATCTGTGATGGAAGGAGGCATCGCTGTAGCCAAGGCGTCGCCTTTACCTCCTCAACAAAAGGAATCACTACACACTGAACAGTGCTTAGAATCTTCGTTGTTGGTTGTGTGATTTGTGAAAGATTCTGTGTAACTGTCGTTTATGAGTGATGAGTACGGCCGCCTGTTCCACGACTATTTGTACTCCAAAACACGTTAGTTCATAATGAATATCGTAGTTGGGTGTCTTAAGTGCCTGTCAGCTAATTATGGACGTTCAGTGTCAGGGTAACTTTATTCTGGCTAGCCAAGTCGAGTATAAAATGTCTTCTCTCACGAACACGCAGCCAACAGCCAAAGGAAGTTTGTAAGCCTGCACGTAAGAAGTTGAAGTCTAGCGTGAGCATAAACATTTCCGCGACAAGCTGATGGCCCTAGTGATGAGTATTAATATATCCGTGCACGCGCAGCAGTATATATATTTGCCGACTGCACTCGTAGACGGAATATAGGCGTAGAGTGCGCATGGGGGTTGCGCAGTAACCACTTTCCCTGTTACAATATTGGATTTCTTTTTGCTATTACCACTATCAAAAACAATGTAGACAGGATTTGAGGTTAGAAAGAACAATATTTGATTAGTTAAGTACTTTGAGATGTTTGTACGCTTCTTCTAACACAGTTTCAATGCAACTATAATATATTAAAGTAAGTCAAAAGTTGTTTATTCATACTAAAGCACGGGTGTGTTGAAAACTCAGATATAAACAAACACGTTCATGTCTGCTGGCCACGTGTGTTTGACAGTTGAATTGGCGATAAGTGAGCCAAAGTTGGATACATGCGCAGAAGACGTAAATCGGTATACATGATCTGTAGTGTATGTGTATGTTTACACAGTCACCCGGAAGTTGAGTTGCGATAACCTGAGTTTCGCAAAGTTAAGTCCGTGTGAGGTGTAAACGACGTAAAAGTAAAGTTCCGTTGTTCTTCGAAGTCTATGTTTGTAATTGCAGTTTCGTATGGAGAGTTATTGCGTTGTGTGTGTGTGGTATAAGCGATTACACTTTGACTTCAACTGGATTTGGTCACGGAAAGTACTTCTGTGATCAGTTGCAGTACAAAAAGAAGGTGATATTGAAACAAATTATGGTGTCCGCCTACATGGCACTTGAAGTGCGTTGCAAAGTGTTTTAAATAAAGAACACACACTTTGTACAAAGCCTGTTGAGTGCGTTCAAGACGTCACGCACATTAGAAACGCCATTTCAAAGCAATCCAACATTGCGAAGAAACTGATTTTCAAAGCGATGTAACCTCAAAATATTCGGGTCAGATGTATAAATAAATACTCTAGAGGCTGGCATTGAACCTCGCTACAGACTTCCGACCAGTAAAATGGTATGGTCGCCATTTAAAGTCCCATAGGTAGAGCAGCACAACGAGAACACAGCATGTCAGTTCAGAGCCTTGCGCTTAGTGGCGATGGTGCACTTGATGCACGTGGTAGCGTACACCTTATTGCTCCCGCGTCTCTGGATCTCAAACAAAGACAGCAGATCCAGGCGGGCCGCCTAAGTAGAGTGAGTGAAGAGATTTAAGCGGCTCTTAACATCGAGGTCTTGAAAGTCGACGAGGGTGAAGTGAGGTGAGTGTGGAGTAGTGCCGGAATGCAATGGCGGGGGAAACGTAGGATCGCCGAGAAAACCCGCCGACCAGCGGCATCGACCGGCACGATTCCCACATGCGAAAATCTGAGGCTAGCCCCACCGGGATTCGAACCCGCTTCGCCTAATTAGAGAATGTAGAGGTTTGAAGTGTGGATGGGGGCGGGTGCGTGAGGCGCCGGGCAGCAGCACGTGTGTCTCGAGGTCTTAACAACCGGCGTCTCCTNGGATGGGGGCGGGTGCGTGAGGCGCCGGGCAGCAGCACGTGTGTCTCGAGGTCTTAACAACCGGCGTCTCCTGGCGCCTGCTCAACACTGGGCGTTGCCAGGAATACCCTGCACACAGACGAGCCCGTCCTGCCGTGTGTGTGTGTCCCACAACTACCGTGCACAGCACGCCGCTACCCGCCAGATTACTGACGTGGCCATACTACACCTCACAGAGAAGCGGAGCTACCACACTTATCGACAATTGTTAAGACCGCTTCCGAAATATACTAACTCTGTACAGGTTAATCATATTTTAGTACATGGCATGATAGTATATATAGTTTTGACGAGGAACCCATGTCCGGAAACATAGGAAACATAACGTTACGGTGTTACAAGTATGACACGAATGAAGATTCCAAAACTCTCACCCGACGTTAGGTACTCCAACTTGACGACGGGCGACGTCTGATAACACCTCTTGCATTCCTGCACCGCTCGATACTCCCCTTGCTTCACACCCATTGGCTCTCAAGACCTCGGCGTTAAGAGCCGCCCAAATATCTCCACTCTTATTCCGATCTCACCTCATACCACGTGTCGTATGTTTACATTCTGAAGTACTGCTGCGACCGTCACTCCACTTACCATTCAGTCTTTGATGAATGAGCTACAGTACAGTATGGAAGAATACACGTTTGTCGAGAACACCGACGTGTCGTTAATCTACAGGAAAGTTCAGCAAATTGGTAGATTGGCTCAACGCCTGTGTCAGGAGCATTTTCCTCGTCGCGTGTCTCCGTCACTTAAAAAATTGTTCCAGACCTGAACAACGGCTGCGGTAAACCTCAAAGGTAACAACGTCAACTGTGGTGATCCACACATGGAAGGGGAGGTACTTGTCAGTTTGAAGAGAACCCGTCAACGAGTACTCGAGCTATTACACATGTCATGAATGTGTGTTGTAGAAGCGTCCCACGTGCTCTGCGCGAACAGCAGCTACACTCGTCGCCCTCAGAGGGTACACACAATGGGGCCGGCCGATTATGCGACCACGTGACTACTTCTGTACGTGGCTCCTACCCCATTGTGTGGACCTGAATGAGTTTCCACGGTGCATTCTTTTCGCCGATTAAACGCATTTCACCAGGAAGTCTGTTTTCAAATGTCCGAAAAGCCACATTTAAGATGAAGAAAGCTGTCGTGACACGCATTCCCATGGATTTCCACAATGGTACGGCATTGACAGGTATCATCTATGGTCGTATGGTTGGGCCGTACATTATTCTGTACCGCTTATCGGGTCCCACGTACGTGATATTCCTGCAAGAAGTGCTGGTGGAGTTCTTGGAAGATGTTCCGCTGACCCTTGCCCGCAGTAACTTCTCAGTCGTCCACAATCTTATAAACATGTTGCCATAGGACAGGGACATTAGCCAGGATATCAGTTCATACGTCATGCATAACAGTGGTACAGGCTGCCTACATACCAGGCAACTAATCTGCTTTCCACTTAAACATGTGATTTTTCAGGAAATGGTAGGGATTAGCCGATACCATCAAGGCTATGATTTTTTTAATGCTGATTAATAACTGGGCCACTGTTTGTATAACTAAAATATTTATCTAACCAAGCAAATTAAAAATATGTTTAATTAACTATTTTTAAAGATTTTCCAAACATTTTAAATAAAAATATATTTCAGTGATGTGTCTTCTCCCGTCGCTGAATTTAAGAAGTTGACTTATTCATAAATTTATTTGTATTTTTTTTTTTTTAGTAAATTTAATTTGTAACTTTATTTTGTAATTGTTTACAAGGGGGGTACCCCATGGCTTTAAACTTGTAAATTTATTTGGGAATTTGTTTTGTAAATGTATCTTAAAGTTTATGATTTTAACAAAAACTCTGTAAAGTTATTTAGGAGAAGATATTACCAACATCGCCATGAATTCTATTATCAACTTCACCATGACTGATGTATATAAATACATCAGTACATATATGAAAAGTGGTGGAGAGATATAATGTTTGTACTGCATGCTGTGAGTGTGTGTGGTGTTACAGTGGGGCACGCCGGAGGTAGCTGGCACTGCGATATGGTGTCCCTGCACGTCACGCAATGTTCTCATCACTCAAGATACCGCACCTCAGGATACGCTCCAAGAGGAACAGCACGGGCGCCATCACCTCCCCGCGAGAGCCAATCACCTGCGAGCTGGCAACCCTTCACTCCGACAGGGGCTCCAGGAAGTGTGAGTGTCCACATACTCTACAATATCTCTCCGGCCGTCCTTCAATTCAATTAGTTTTGGTTTTTTGTAATTTGCGTTCTGAGTATTACAAGGTTTTAATTGGAAAACCACGACATTCAACTGTTCACCGTGCAGTGTTGCTGTCCTTTGTACACCGCGACTTACGTTTTGCTGAAATGTTGATTATGTAATGTTTGCGAACAGTGGCGTGTGGTGAAGTGTTGCAAGATAAGCTGGTGCTTGCTCAGTGCTGTACACACTCGGTGCACGCAGCAGGAACCTGTAACCAGAGTGGAGCTGGGAAAAACAGAATGTATTGCAGCAACTCATGAGAGAGCGACGAGGCACCCATTACACACGTGCTGTGACGTCAAATGCACCATTACGTTTAAGTGGTCGATGTGTAAACTAGCAAACTATTAGGTATATCACAGAGCAAAATACAGCTTTCCTTTCAACAGTTCGCCACACGCCGCTGTTTGTGAGATAGGTTATCAGAATGTTAATGTATCTTTATAATACCTAATGTAACAAAATGCAATACTCAAACATCTAGGGATGTTAAAAGAGACCAAAACAAATAAATTTTTTAAAATAACCAGAGGTTGAAAATTGATGATTCAGATATATTTTGACGTTGTTGAGAATGAAAATGAAACTATTACATTTCAATTTAATTGTAATCCTTTACAAAAACTGTTGAAAAGTGCAGCCTCCTGCTTTAATACCAGCTCTGTAACGACGCGCCATTGCCTGTTGTACACATTCAAATAACCAATCACGTGCTGTAGAGTAAGCGACTGCAAGGACCCGAGCGACGAGTCAATCAGAACCTCATACACCTCGCTCCTCAAGTGTGGGGTGAGGCTGGGAGAACGAGCAGGCCATGCAATGGGTCCATCGCGGTCAATCCATTGCTCACCGAATGTGCGGTTCAAATGATCTCGGACGTCACGAGACACACGAGTAGTTGCACCGTGATGTTGGAACCATAACCAACGTCGCATATCAATAGTAACATCTTCGAGGAGCTCAGGCAATGTGTTCTCCAGGAATCACAGGTACAGATTACAAATGAGACGTAATGACAACATGTACTGCCCATACAAACTGTCCCCAACAAGATTTGCCCACATGTTGATAGCAAATGTTTATTGGTGGGAACGATGAAGCCGGCGTGAATGTTTTCATCTGTCCACAGATTTTGGTTGTATAAACTAACTATTCCATCTTGGGTAAATGATGAGTGAGTGGAGAGATTTGGGCGACTCTTAACAGCGAGGTCTTTAGAGCCGATGAGGGTGATTGAGGTGGATATGAGGCAGCGCCGGAATAAATTGGGTTGGGGAACATGATATCCCCGAGAAAACCCGCTGACCAATGGCATCGTCCGGCACGATTCTCACATGCGAAAATCCGGTGACCCGGCTAGGTACTGAACCTGTTTCGCCTTGGTGGGAGTTGGGTAAATGATGTTTAGTTGGTCTACAACACGTACTTCTAAAACGAGGTTCCACAGCACATCTCTGATGCTATCATTAACAAAACTCAACCCGACGAGTATAGTCGTTCGGTTGGAATACTTGCACCCCTTGCAAATGAAATTGATGGCATTTTTTTATTCACACCACACCCGTCAAACAGCCATGTGGTCAACATGCAATTACGGCCCAACACGTAGTTCCAAAACTTCCTCCTCCTTCTCCTTCTTCTTCTCCTCCTCCTCCTCCTTCTCCTCGAACTCTGGTGTGCGCACTGTCCGTCGGGTCTGTGGACCAAAAACGAACAGTTCCAAATTGATACTGTGCAGTGAAAATTATGGTAATACCGCATGATCACAAGCAATCATTTTGACATACTTACCTGCAATGAACCAGTTTCGTGCAAGCGGCGTCCACTCGCAACAAACGTACAATGGTTTGGCACACGTAGTCCATGACATCGCCCCTCACAACGACGTGCAGCAACTCTTGAATTACCATTGCATGCACCATAAACCTAGTGAATGTATGTTAATTCAGCCCATGTATACTGTTCCGTCACTCTGATCTAAACTCACGAACACAATTTACCGTTTGCATGTTGTTACAGCACATACTTAACTGGCAGCAAACCACGTACCCTATTATACTGTTCAGTAGCTTTGCTTTAAACGAACGAAAAAATACTGCATGGTACCTTAGCACAAATATTACTCTCTGATAACATGGCTTGTATAACGGAGTATGTAATAGTGGTGGTTATTCAACAAAAAAATGTTTACTATGGTATTTTATTTTATACTTCGAAGTTTGAGTACTGAATTTTGTTTCAACAGGTATGATTGATTTTAAACAAACTCGCCAACTGACATCCAAGAGTTTTCTTTTTTGCTTTAAATGTTTTATTTTTGCATTTACCTTTTTTCTTTTTGTTTTAAATATTCCCATCCTTAACCCTTTCAGTTACAGTGTCCTCTATCTGAGATGTTGCAAATGAAGTGACTTATGGACTGCTCTGTACACAGCAGAACATACCGTCCAATGAGAAAGGTTCCCTACGTGTGGGTGACATCATTCGCTGCTGAGACTATGTTCCGTAGCCTCATAAACCGCTACTGCCAGTAACATGAAGCAAATATAGAGTTATATTGGTCCCGATGTAAGACTAAGCGTCGTCTGTATATCAGTAGAGTTCCGAATAAAAGATTTATTTCTTGCAACACATAAAATAATGTATTTATTTTTGACTGAAAGTGTTAATATTAAACCGTTCAGGCCAAATGCGAGCAGCACTGATTAATATTTCGTCTCGTTAGCCTTGAGAAAGCCCACCATGAACGTCCATTTTTTGCATTTATGACGTAAACATCCGACGAATGTACATGAAAGTACCTTACGTCTTCTTCTTCTGTCGTCTTTCAGAATGCTTTAACTTAGGACACAGGTTGACTTGGAACTAAGGTCATGGTTAGTAGGAGTCATGAGTGTAGTCGCGGTCGCTCAAGAACAGCTGAAAGAGGGCGACATCGTATACAATTGGCGAAAAATTCAAAGCAAACGCAAAGAAAACTAAGTATACAAGGAGAGATTATTGCAAGTAGTGACCATTCTTTTAACTATAGACGCTTTATTGCTGAAGTATTGTTTACTGAATAGTGTTCGGCGTATTATAATAAATTTTTTTGGGATGGTAAGAGCTAAATTGTATATCTTCACCCTCCACAATCTGTATGCTGTGCATGGCCCTGCTTGGGCCCCGTGAGATCCGGATAGTGCCTCGGCGTCATAGGGCCACGGTCACCAAACTGCGTTCGAGACGCGTGTTGAGATAGCTCGGTTGTGGACCGGCCTTGAATGGGACGCAGAGGGTCGGAGGTTCACCTGGTTTGGGCAGACTCAGCGGTGTTCGTCATACTTATCTCTGGCAATTGTCTTGATGGGCAAAATGTCTGGTTACCTGTAAAGTATTATTACTCTCGACAGTTTTTTCGTGGGCTTATGCTTGAATTCTGGTGAAGACTTCTGATACGACTCGATCAGTAAGTTATTTGCATAGTTTACAATTCCTTCGTACTCGAAGTGGTGAATAACCGTGAGGCCAGGCTGTTATTTATCGTGTGTGTGACAGTGTACGAGTCACCTGACGGTGTGCTGAAGAAGATCATCCAAGTGACGCTCGAGAAGGAAGATGGCAGTTTTGGCTTCGCACTGCGCGGAGGAGTCCATGCTGACCCCAAGTTCTCACGACCTCTCGTTGTCACCTACATCCGGCCTGGAGGACCAGCCGACAGGTAAATGACGCCACACGCTGATAGCTTCCCTAAATATGTTACCCACCTCGAAGTACGTATACGGAACTGAGTCTAGACGTGTACACTACTGGTCAAATACTATCACAGCCAGTAAGCTGGTGGACTAGCGCTCTGAGTGTAGGCAACCGAGCACCACGGTATCCAGGAACTTATCGACTCCACTACATATAACTCTCCTGTTACAAAATGTACACATTCGTGGTCATGCTCCCTAAATAGGAATATTTTATAACAGTATTTTCCTGTTAAATAACGAACTTGGTGACCAAGTGTATACAGAATAGAACTGAACTTTACAAACTAACTTCGGTGGGTTGACTCATCATCAAAAAATACGTAGAAAATATGTGTATTACCTGTAGTGTAAGTTTGTTCCGGAAGGGTGTAACAGCTCTTAAAAGGGTAGTTGGAGATGACGTTTATTGCCAGTTACGTAGCCAGAATGAAAAATAATTNAGGGTGTAACAGCTCTTAAAAGGGTAGTTGGAGATGACGTTTATTGCCAGTTACGTAGCCAGAATGAAAAATAATTGTCTGTGTTTATAGATAACGCGTTATTGAACGACGGAGAGCAAACCATAAAAAATTGTTTGCCATTATCATCCCACTTCCATTGAAAAGGAGGTGTCGGAATTTTATTCGGCATTTTAAAATGTAACTATGCAGCATAACGTTCGTTAACTGAATGGCAACACTTGCAGTTTTAGAAGATTGCGCATTAATTTCTCTAAAAAGGTTNAGGGTGTAACAGCTCTTAAAAGGGTAGTTGGAGATGACGTTTATTGCCAGTTACGTAGCCAGAATGAAAAATAATTCTCTGTGTTTATAGATAACGCGTTATTGAACGACGGAGAGCAAACCATAAAAAATTGTTTGCCATTATCATCCCACTTCCATTGAAAAGGAGGTGTCGGAATTTTATTCGGCATTTTAAAATGTAACTATACAGCATAACGTTCGTTAACTGAATGGCAACACTTGCAGTTTTAGAAGATTGCGCATTAATTTCTCTAAAAAGGTTGTGTTTTCTACTCAACCGCTAATCTCTCATTGTTCATGCAGTTCGACACACACGTGGACTAACAAGGACGCCCACTGCGCCGTTTTAAAATACGTCACGACTATTTTATACTGTTGTCTCACGGATAATGAACTATTTTTAAACAGTTTTGAAACCTAAATTTCACTATTTTAATTGAGTAAAAACGATTGCGAGTTATATTTATTTGTCTCTTTGCCTTTGGTATTTTATTAATGCGAGTTTTATGCTTTGTTATCTGTTGGAGCATCTACAATTTATTTAATCATGTCTAATTGTCTGGCATTATAATATAACTTCATGGNTTTTAAACAGTTTTGAAACCTAAATTTCACTATTTTAATTGAGTAAAAACGATTGCGAGTTATATTTATTTGTCTCATTGCCTTTGGTATTTTATTAATGCGAGTTTTATACTTTGTTATCTGTTGGAGCATCTACAATTTATTTAATCATGTCTAATTGTCTGGCATTATAATATAACTTCATGGNGCTTTGTTATCTGTTGGAGCATCTACAATTTATTTAATCATGTCTAATTGTCTGGCATTATAATATAACTTCATGGAAAATATTTTATTTATTTATTTATCGGAGCATATGTAATGTGTTATTCATTTATTTCAGTTCATTTAATCATTGTTTATCAATTTTTTATAATTTACTTATTTTCCTCGTAACTTTGATTTCCATTCATTTTTTATGTGTACTTCGAAAGCTACGTTTTTAATCCCGTCTCGCCTGCAGACCAGTGTTTCATGAGAGATTGTTTCTCTACCAACCGGATATGCAATGCTGCGTTGCAAATTCTTTCAGCCGCCGTCAGTAGTGTTCGCCTTCGTCATTTGCAAATTGTAGTCCACGCAGATATGTGAAGTTGTTTTGCTAACTTCAATTTGAATTTAAAAATACTATATGAATGTTCCGAACATTTTGCTACTAGGATTTCTTGTTTATAATTTTCCCACAAAATACACACGCGCACACACACGTATGTGTGTGAATATATACATATACACATACACACACATACACACTTGTAGGATGTTCGGAAATTAAACGCCCAAAATGCGGGAGGTGATTGATTCCTTATGAAACATAAAGTCTAAAACATACAGGACACTATAAACCTAAACGGGATATTAAAGGAGATATGAACCTATAAATATTGGGTTTTGAAAACTTATTTTTGGCCAAGGCCTTGTACAACGCCTACAATGTCTGCAACAAAAAGGTGACTTATGCTTCCCATGTTGCAGAGACACATGCGTAATGCTGGTAGTCCTCGGTCTGTGCGCGCTGTTCGCCTTGAGGAAGTGATACGTCAGCACATCAACGATCGACATGCCCTCCACTAGTACACGCTCCATAGCGCGCCAAATGGACGTGTCCCATTCAACCGTGTGGGACGTACTGTAAATTCGACAAATTGGAAATGCCTAGACTATTGCGTATTGGGGGTGGATAAAGGATATTGTTTACCACAGGACTGCACAAACACATGAGGAACTACTTGCGCGTATCATGCATGCCGNTTGGACATACTGTAAATTCGACAAATTGGAAATGCCTAGACTATTGCGTATTGAGGGTGGATAAAGGATATTGTTTACCACAGGACTGCACAAACACATGAGGAACTACTTGCGCGTATCATGCATGCCGCTAGAGAAATCAAAGACAGCCGTGTGTGGCTACGTAGAGCAACACGTGCGGTTCATAAGCGTGCGGCCAAGTGTGTGGCAGTAGACGGAAATATTTTTGAACATCTTTTGTAAGCTTGTTAGATGCAATTGTGATTTTCAACTGTAAACAATACGGTCTGATAATGCATCACTGTATTTACTTCTGAAAGGGTTATTATTTTATTCGACAATTTTCAAATGTTTCGAATTAGTATGTAAATATTGGGAATAGGACCCGCATTTATAAGACATAGTTTTCTCCAAATGATGTTAGTAACTATCCCTGTCCTCGTGAATCATTCTGTATATTTTAGACCAATGTTTTGATGAGGAATTAATTACCTGCCGAAGTTTGTCGGTAGAGTTCAGTTCCACCCAGTACACCTTATTAACTGTATTACTGTGCAAGGTAAAGTGATTCCAACACGTTGTTGACCAGTGACGCTAGTTTGCTAGCATGTGCGCCTGGAGTTCGCGGGATGAGGGGCTGTACCTGTGGCGGTACGGAGCTGTACAGAGCTGTATAGAGCTGTACAGAGGTGAGCACTATTCTTAAGTGGATTGCCTACAAAATATTGTCTGTAAAACCAGTGTTAGCACGTATACATACGAGTATATGGCAGTAAACAGATGTCCTGAGAATACAAATTTTTGCCAGAAAGGTTTTTAAAAAATCTACAAAATAGCATTTTTAGGGGTTTCCTGCGCAACTTCCTTAAGGGAAGCCAAAAGGAGCCAATCACAAAGCGGCATCTGTAGTATAATCCACTGGCTCACTTCGCATGTAGGCATACCTAGTTATATCCTACACAGAATGATTCAAGAGTCACCATACATAAGGGTTAACAAAGATGTGCCATTCATTGCACACAAGGAAAGTATGTTAGGATGCCATGACAAAACATGATCAAAATACCACCCCTCCTCCTCCTCGCAGCCCGTTGTTGCGAATGCACATGTCAATGCGTTATACACATTCAACTTGCATCTCATGCAATGTTTGAACAGGAATCTGAGTACAAGCATCACAAATGCGGCGTCGCAAGTGTCGCGTTACTTAAAACACAGGAACAATCGATATATAATTTTAATGGTGATTTTGGTGGCACAAATAATATTTTGAAACAATATGTATGGTGACTTTTAAATCATTCTGTATAATTTGCGAACAATTCAAATTTGTGGGAATGCACATAACAGTCTCGGGAGGATCGTCTCGTCGAGCTTCCTTGTGGCCGGACGTGACCTTGAAACAGTAAAGACTGTTTGTATGGAACTGCCTTGAGTAGAGAGTGTGTGTGTGACAGGGAGGGGACACTGCGGTCCGGGGACTGCCTGGTGGCGGTCAACAACGCGCAGCTGCGGGGAGTCTCTCTGGAGGAGGCACAGGAACTGCTCAACGACCCCGGCAGCTCCGTCGTCACCCTCGCTGTCGAGTACAACGTCAACATACTGCGGTCTGTATCACACGCCACTGGACCACTCTACGTCGAGGTGGAGCGACCGCCCAACCACGAGCTGGGCGTCAAGCTCAAGATCGAGCCAGGGGACATCGCAGACGTCGTCGTCATAGAGTCCGTGAGGCCTGGAAGCACCGCCGACAGGTAGTTCCACACACCCTCTAAAGTTCACTAATCAAATACGCAATTAAACTGTACGAATGAACATCAACAAACGTCATAGGACGAGAGACAGAAATAATGTATTGTTCTGTTCCTCAAACTATCATAGTTGGATGAGTGGCTATACTACTCGCCTCCCACCAAGACGAACCTGGTTCAATCCCCGGCCGGGTCACTCCCCGGATTTTTGCAAGTGGGAATTGTGCCGGACGATGCCGCTGGTCGGTGGGTTTTCTCGGGATATCCCATTTCCCCCGCCCTTGCATTCCGACGCTGCTCCATTCTCACCTCATTTCGCCCCATGCTCTTCATTCTTGTTTGTGTGTGTGTGTATTTGTGTGTATGTGCATGTCTGTGCCCCCCCCCCCNAACTTTTGAACGCAATGAACAGAATTTCACCAAACTCAATACATGTATGGCACTTAGTAAGGACATCTAACTTTAATTGTTTTCGACCGCGCCGGACATTTACTTTCAAAATGACGGCCATTTTAATATTTTGGGTGATATGTTATATCACTGGAACCACTCAACCAAATTTAAACCGATTTAAATCACAATGTGTTTGCTGGAAGAACATCGTGTAAGCATTAAATGTTTTAATTGATATTGTTGGTCCGCCATTTTTTAAAATATCGTCAAATGAAAAATATATATTTTACATTATAACTCGAAAACTATAAAAGCAATTCTCACCCAATTTGGTATGTAAGTAATACTGTGACAAATCAGGTAAACTGAAGTGATTGAACTTGATAAATTACTTATTTTCAAAATGTTGGTCATTCAATTATTTTAGGTTTAATTGGTATATCCACTATAACATGTCACCAATCTCAGCCAAATTTTGTATGCTGAAAGAANCCCCGATGTCAACTTTTGAACGCAATGAACAGAATTTCACCAAACTCAATACATGTATGGCACTTAGTAAGGACATCTAACTTTAATTGTTTTCGACCGCGCCGGACATTTACTTTCAAAATGACGGCCATTTTAATATTTTGGGTGATATGTTATATCACTNAAGGACATCTAACTTTAATTGTTTTCGACCGCGCCGGACATTTACTTTCAAAATGACGGCCATTTTAATATTTTGGGTGATATGTTATATCACTGGAACCACTCAACCAAATTTAAACCGATTTAAATCACAATGTGTTTGCTGGAAGAACATCGTGTAAGCATTAAATTTTTTAATTGATATTGTTGGTCCGCCATTTTTTAAAATATCGTCAAATGAAAAATATATATTTTACATTATAACTCGAAAACTATAAAAGAAATTCTCACCCAATTTGGTATGTAAGTAATACTGTGACAAATCAGGTAAACTTAAGTGATTGAACTTGATAAATTACTTATTTTCAAAATGTTGGTCATACAATTATTTTAGGTTTAATTGGTATATCCACTATAACATGTCACCAATCTCAGCCAAATTTTGTATGCTGAAAGANACAATTATTTTAGGTTTAATTGGTATATCCACTATAACATGTCACCAATCTCAGCCAAATTTTGTATGCTGAAAGAATATATTATAACCATAATACATGCCAACACACAGCCACTTTTGTCATCAATTTTTAAAGATAGCTCCCATGAATAAATAACGTTTTTATGTCATATCTCGGTAAACAATGAACAGGTTTCTACCAAAATTGGCTAACAAGAAGTACTGTGGCAGATTATGTTAAATGGTGTTTTAAGTATGTCGGACACTTATTTTCAAAATGGCGGCCACATAGTTATTTAAGCTTAAAATGTTATACCGTCGAAACCATGCAATCGATTACAACTTAATTTTGTGTGCTAGCAGTATATATGACAACTATCAAATGCATCTACACGGAGCATCTTTGTCCGCCATTTTGTAAGAAATTCCACATCAGAAAACAAAGTTTTTATGTAATATCTCGGAAACAATTGACAAATTCCTACCAAATTTGGCAAACAATTTGCACTGCAGCAGGTGGTGTAAGCTGCTATGTCTTAAGTAGGTCAGGCACTTATATTCAAAATGGTGGCTATATAGATATTTTAGCTCAGTATCTTTTATTAACAAAACAGATTCCAAATTAACTTTGTACGCGGGTAGCATCAATTACAACTATCAAATTTGTCTGTACAGAGCCTTATTTCTTTGCCATTTTGTAAGTTAGCCCCACAATAAAAATTATGTTTTAATGTCATATCTCAGGAAACAATCTACACATTATTGCCATATTTGGCAAATGAGTTATACTATGATAGGCCGTATAACTATATGAACTTTTTAAGTGTGACAGACACTTATTGTCAGAATGGCACCTATAAATTCATTTTAGCTTGTTGTGCTTTATCTACGAAACTATGTAATGAATTTTATCTTTACTTTGTATACTGGCAGTATACAATCATCGAATGTGTTAATACATAACTTTTTTGTCCTCCATGAAACATATGAAGGTTTTATACAATACCTATCTCAGGGATCAATCAACCGATTTTCACCAAATTCTTCACAAAAGTAATGCTACGGTTGGCTATTTAAACTTCCATGTTTTAAGTGGCTCAGTCACTTATTTTCTAAATGATGGCACTGTAAATATTTTGGGTTAGTAAATCCTATTATTCGAAACATTACACTGATTCAATTATAAGTTAGTGCTCTAAACCAACCACCGTAATGCATTATATTGCATGCTTGTTTATGGTACCAAGTTTTCTGGGTTCGAGTCCCAGGTAAGGCACATAAATATTTGTAATTGTCTCACTACTGTTGCATATGTTTCTGGTTTCATCTCTAATGATATTGCTTTCAACGAGACGGCAAGTCCTACCTACCAACTGAACTTTTAAGAAATTATTTAAAAATTAATTGCACCCATGTTGGGGAAAGTAGGCTCATTAGTTATATCAGTAACTTCNAAGAAATTATTTAAAAATTAATTGCACCCATGTTGGGGAAAGTAGGCTCATTAGTTATATCAGTAACTTCTTGTTTAATATTGAACATGTATAGTCAAAAATAATTGTAATTTACTACTACACAAGTAAACAACATTGATCTCAAATTTCTAAAATAGAGCAACCCTAATATTTTTCGAAAAGAAACATGGTCTTATATTTTAATAAATATGATGAACCTGACAACATTGCAGGATGGAAGAGTGTATGTGTTCCTGATTAATGTGTTCGCGACTAATGCAGTGTCTTGTTTGACCCCAAGAGACACAATGCATTGCAGTGCCTCGACTGACTGTCGTAATGCAGTATATAAACCAATGATTCCTGTTTGGCAGCTCACAGGCCACAAGAGGTCTTTTGAAGATTTAGTTCCGACGCACAAAACAAAAACAAAAAATTGGATTGTGTGTGCGCGTGTGTCAGTGACACGGCCATATGTTTTACGTGAATGTGTCTGCATTAACAGGAAAAAATTTCTTTGGCATATGGGCATGAAATTTAAGTAACGAAAATGATACTTGGGCTTTATGGCTTAAATTGCCAGATCTAGATGACATCTTTCGTTTTTCATCAAAATCAGTGCGCTAACACATTGGAGTATCGAGATATACTGCCCAGAAATTTTTGCTTCCACTCAAAATTGCAGCCAGTCAGCTCAAGTCCACATCATCTTGTACATGTATGATGCCAACTGAAGATCATACTAGCATTGTAGTCAGATACCTAATCAAATGAAGCAACATTTATTTCAATTGTGTTATTAGTCACGACATTACGGTGTATGTACAGATCACCCTGCAAATGTTACATTGCCATTTCCATTCTCGTACCCCGAGTGTCTGTTTAAAATTAAGTTCATGTCAATAATAAAATCTAGTTATTCACGCAGTGTACATTCGTGAAATAGAGTGGTTTACAAATAATAAAAACTTATAGGAAAAAGTTTTTTTTCCCGCACAAATACATATACAATACCACCGCAAGTGACTTGAGGCAGTTGGCAGAAATGCTTATTGTCCTTTATCATGATTCACATGATGCATCAAAAATTATTTCTTTCTTGTATTTTCTCATATCGTTCCACTCTGTTATGTCCCTCTATGGAAAATAAATTTATTTCAGCTTACAATAAGCATATTGAATCAATGTAATTTACATACATATCAAAAGTCTTTACTACTGTTATAAGGAAAACTAGACCTTATATTATCCGAGCCGACTATCCCAAGAAACTTGATATTATATTTATAGACAAATCTGTGTTTCCATTACAAACTGAACCTCAGCATGGGGTAGTTTCCAGTTTATTGGCTGGGGATTCAAGCCTGCATTCTCGCTACAGAAAACTTTCTCTCGGTAGATGTACCGAGCAAGGTGGCACAACGGTTAAAATTTGGACTCGCATTCGGTAGGACCTGGGTTCGAATCCAGGTTTACCATCCTGACTTCAGTTTTCATGGTTTCTCGAAATCACTTCAGGAGAATGCTGGGATGATTCCTTACTACAAGCCATGCCCGATTCCTACCTGTGCCTGATAAGCTACCAGTATTGTTCCTGATAAGCCACCAGTATCGTTCCTGATAAGCCACCAGTATCGTTCCTGATAAGCTACCAGTATTGTTCCTGATAAGCCACCAGTATCGTTCCTGATAAGCCACCAGTACCCAGGAACACGTCTTCATTACACTCAAAGAAAATAAAAAATTGCAGAATGAAAAGGAGACCCTAAATGTACTAAATGTATAATGTAATTTTTAATGTTAATGATTAAATTACCAGTATTTTTCTACTGAAAAGAAAGCATATTCTGTAAAAAATTTCTTCTACTGCTTTCTAAAGGGTTTTGTGTTTAAAAAAAAAAAAACAATTTCTTATTAAGGAATTTTGATGGAAGGCTGACTACCAGAGTATGAAACCCCTTTTTGTATCAATTTTAAATTAAAATTGCAACATAAGGTATGTAATTTTTTTTTATTCTGGTGTATTGCTGGGACAGAATTAATTTTTATGAAATATGTAATTTTACACATATATGAATATAAGTTATGAATACATACAGGCTCATAGCTTAACTTCATCACAGGGTGTGTAAGAGTACAGATATGAGAATTACGAGCTCCACAACATGCGTCACTGGCCAGAAATATGGCGGAACATCGTTAACCAATCAACTCCTGGAGACTAACTTGCCAGACAGCAGCCAGATCAATAAGAATAATTCCATAATATACAATAGCCAATCAGACTCAAAGCTCGTTTCCACAGTTTCATGCGCCAATGAGTGTGTCTATCCACAAGTACCGCCCTGTGAGAACTTGTGCATTGTCTACTTTTTATAATGTAACCAATGAGTGATTGAGTTTGCTTACATGAAAGGAACTGCCATTCACTTTGCTTCTATTTACTTGCTTATTCTGTAACTTTGTGGACGGAGGGGGTTTTGAACATAATGGATATATTCTTTTGGAAGCATCAGTAATCCAAGTTGGAAACTAGTTCGCATATAGGCTATTCACAGTAAAGTGAGCACTTTTGAGAGCCCTCACATTTGGAATAATATTCCTTAAATGTATTTTATTTTAGCCTTAGACGTTAATTTCCGAGTGTGGTGGAATATGCACACTGTGTTTATTGCTTTCATGGCAATTTTTAATTAAAAATGTGTTTAGGGATAAAATATGGCTGAATGGAAAAGTAACTAGGGCCTCAAAAGTGCTCACTTTACCGTGAACAGTCTATACCAGCCAGAGGCGTAGCCAGGAATGTACCTTTGGGAGGGGGGAGGTTCAAATTTCTCTTTTCGAAAAAAAATATGAATGCTAAAATATTAAAAATTATTATTTCAAAGAACTATTTACAACCAATGGACTAATTAATATACAGAGACGGAACTACAAAATGCTATAAACCTCCTTCATGTTCAAACGGGATTGCAAATTTCTCATGTGTGAAAAAAATTATGATATCAGTATACTCATGCTTAGTTCAAAAAATTATTTACAATCAATGTGCTAATATACAGATATGGGAACATAAAATGCTATAAACATCCTTTATGTTCAAGAGAGATCACACATCTCTTATATTTAAAAAAAAAAAGTAATTTTTTTTTTAACTTTATTTTTTAATATTTTATTTTCGTTAGGGGGGATATATCCCTATATNGATATGGGAACATAAAATGCTATAAACATCCTTTATGTTCAAGAGAGATCACACATCTCTTATATTTAAAAAAAAAAGTAATTTTTTTTTTAACTTTATTTTTTAATATTTTATTTTCGTTAGGGGGGATATATCCCTATATCCCCCCCCTGGATACGCCACTGCCAGAAACGTCTATATTTTTATAATAATTGGAAAATGGAGTTTTTTTGTCCTACCAAATTCAACATCGTAGTTCAGAAAATGATTTAATAAGAGTGAATATACATGAACTTAAACTACCACTTATTTTTATCTTGGATATCAGAGGAGAATATGATCAATTTAACACTATTAAATAAAACTGAACAAAGAGCACAGAATAATTAAAGTATAATAATTAATACGTGATTAACAAATATATCACTTATAAGAAAAATTATAATTTATGTAGGCTGATACAGAATTAAATAAACTTGCTTTATAAGAAACCTTCCTTTTCCAGCACTGTAGGATTTTTGTGATGAACTTGTCGAAATAGGAAATGCCTTCAGTCGTAAGAGTGGGGTTTGAACCCTCTGAATACATGTACACGTGCAAATGGTAAAACCTTTGCTCTTGAAAAGAGGTTTAAGTGAGCGAGACTTGTTGAAAAGTGCACCAATGGCTGTGACGTTGGCAGGTGTGGAGCGCTGCACGCTGGCGACCAGCTGCTAGCGGTGGGAGAGACATCTCTGGAGGACAGTCGACTCTCTGCTGCTGAGCTGACGTCTCTGCTGCATGACTCCAACCTCATCTCCCTCCACCTCCTGCCTTACTCGTGTCAGATGACAGGTAACAACCGCCGGCCCTGTATCCTCACACGTGTCTGGTTCTGCTTCCATGCACTCATCTTCATTGGCGAGGTCACAGTTGCTCAGTGGCGAAACAACTTCAATTTAGGAGAGGGCAAGCCTTTAGACCCTCCTTAACACATTTTTGCTTATCTTATAATTTTCATTTTGGCGTGCTCAGAACCTAAATTACTTGCTGTGTATAAGATAGCTAAAAGTCTATACAACCCAGAAGAAAAGACATACATAAGTAACAGAAATGAATTATAACAATTCATTATAGACTTTATGCGTACAATATATCAATGTTTCTCGATGAACAAAAACAGTCTGTGTGTGTGCCCATTAACACTCATCATAGCACCCATTGCTAAATTCAGGGAGGGTCAATGTATACCCTGCTCCTCCAAGTTGTTATGCCTTTGTAGTTGGACGTTGTTCAGATAAACTGCAGTTCCAATCCAAGGACCCAGGAAGCCAAAGCTGTGATTGAGCTAACGAAACGTAGCGTAGATGCTCATATGTGTGACGTTTCATTTAAAGGCGTTGAAGCCATATCTTCCTCAAATACAATGAAACCAATAAATAAAACATAAAATAATGTGAGCCTCGTGTGAACACTGGCGTGTTTAACACTTCCTAATCGTTAGTCATCTGCTTACCTGAACCATCCGGTAGTCATACCTATGTTCATCTTCCACGTGCATTTTCAATAATCCAGGTACTAAAATGAATGAACCAGAATGGTTTAGGTGGCACTTCACACTTGAGATCTCCAGTGCCATCCAATGGCTGTGAAGTCACGTGAAGATGGAGCAGCAATGGAATGCAGTGTTGGAGGAAACAGGAGTACTCTGAGAAAACCCGCTCGTACAAATGCAACATCTTCCACGTTTCCAACATGTGAACATCTCGATTCGCTCCGCCAGGATTTGAGCCCAGTTTGCCATCGCAAGAGGAAAGTAGTCTGGCCACTGCAGACCTATCACTCATTTGCTTTTACGATCTGGTGATTTAAATTTATTTAGTAGCGATGTTTGAACAAGTGGTACTAATCATGACCACCACTGACTTAGCACATCATCATCATCATCATCATCATCCTGAGCTTTTCCTGCCAGTAGCCAGGTAAGTTTAGTAAAATTCCTCCTTCTTCCTCTGTCTCTACGCCACTCTCCCTCTTTCACTATTCCACAGGCTTCACCTCTCCTCACTCACTCAGCCACTTGCTCTTCCCATCTCTTCGTTGGCCTTCCTTGAGGCTTTTATCCATTGTACTTCAGTTCCAACATCCTTCTTGTCAACCTCTCTCTTCCCATCCTCATGACAGGACCATACCACCTCACTCTTCTTCTCAGAGATCTCTCCCAGCCCCTGTATAAGTACTCTCTCTTGTACCATTTCATTTGAAATTATTTCTCTCCTTACTGCCAACATGCTCCTTACAAATTCACGTCCATTGCCTCTATACTTTTCTTGTTCACTATCCACATTTCTGCTCCATATGTCACAATGGGTGAAAATATATCCTGTACAGTATCTGATTGCATCGTAGAGGCACTTGTTCCTCACACACATATAGAAGGCATCTCACTGCTTCCCTCTCCGTATCACCTCTTCTTTGTTACCCCTTGTCTTTACAGGATGCTACGCTGGTATCTGAAGTTTTATACCTGCTTCAGCTCCACTCTACCTAATTTTATTCACTTCTTGATCATGAATTTCTTCCTACTTATCTCCATCTCCTTGCTCCTTACTGATAGTATACTTCAACCCTCACTTAATCATTCCAATGCACTCAGTTATACCTGTGCCTTCTCTTATTTTTCACCCTACACCATCAGATCAACGACACACACCATAGACTTCATGTTGTGTAACACAATGCTATCTTCCACTTTGGGCATTACCGCTTCCAAAACTATTATAAATAGAAGGGACAACAATGCTGTCCCCTAATTCACTCCATTTCTTAGACATAACCTAATTTGTCTGTGCGCATTCAGTCCTTACAAAACTTAATGTGTACCAAGGGAAAACCATCAGAGCTGAGGCAGTTGCTGTGTTGCCACAGGTTTCCAGTACAGAAGCCCAAGTCATAGCTCCTCGGGGCTGAGTGTCTTCGGCTCGCCTCAGGACTCGACCCAGAACATCACCTTCCACACACTCGTCGATGGAGGTGAGTTTCCCACTTCCTCCAACACACACTCTGGCTGTTCATGGTAAACTGAGCATTTTGCAAAGCCCTGCTTAAGCTCTACTTTTCTGCACATCGTATCTGTTCGCCTATTTTAATCAGAAAATAGATAGATTCATTTTGCTCACTTTCAGTAGAAGTTCATGTAAATTATTTTCCTTATTCATAGAAACTAAGATACCAATGTTTCCTAATTTAAAAATTAAAACCAGTTATTACCCAAAATGTTTCCTTCGTAATAAGATAATTAAATGTTTTAATCTCTGATGTTGCTTTCTTTCCTGTAAAAAATACAGAACGGGTGATTTGAACAGTGCACACATTTGGACTGTTCTTAACATTGAGGTCTTGAGAGTCAATCAGGGTGAAGCGAGGGAATGTGGAGGAACACTGGAATGAAAAGGCAGGGGAAATTGGAGATCCCCGAGAAAACCTGCCGACCAGTAGCATCGTCCGACACGATTTCCACAACTGAAAATCTGGGAGCGGCCCCGCCGGGAATCGAACCTGGTTCACCTTGGTGGGAGGCGAATAGTCTAAACCACTACACCACCACGAACCCATCTAAGTTCAGTTTTCAAAAATCTGAGTGTTTACCAAGCTCAAATATTATTGTTATTAATAACTAAATATTTTGGAAACAAATGTATAAAATGTAATCAGTCGTAATAGTTTTTACTATAGTTTTATCATGTAGGATCATTAGCAGTACATTATTAATTAGTTCTAAGGCTTGCTGTAGTGATAATAAAAGTAGCAACATTCTAACAACAATCTTTAAAAATACGTAGTTCTCATTCCTAGCAAAATATTTTTAGAAATTAAGTAATAAATACCAGCTTGACCACTGAGGCCTCGTCCACTTACTAAGGGCTGTGTATAGAAGCCATTACAGCTGGTGAAAAATAGGCTTTCCATGCCTCTAGTGTGTGCATGGTGATGTTTCAGAGCCTGCCTGCACCAGCACGGTGATGGTGACAGTGGAGATCCAGAGAGATGGTGGCCCACTAGGTCTCACCATCACAGGCTCCGAGGAGCCATTCGAGCCCATCATTATATCTGGCCTGAAGCAAGGTGAGCTGTCACCAGTGTTGCAAACGCTATTGTCATCTGGAAGTGTGCCATAAAAATATTGTGCAAATGTGACTACAAAATGAGTATAAAAAATAAGTTATTAAATGTCATGAAAATTAAAAATAATTTTACAAGAATTCAACGTTAATTGAAGTTGAAAGAAAAACTTCAAATTTTAACAGGTTTTTTTAATGCACTATAAAGTATATTGCAGCACATTATGAAGAGGTAAATTTAAAAAACAAAATCTAACTTCCATGGCGCCACCAGATGTTGTAGAGCATAACAAAACTTCTAGTGGTTTCTGTTCCGCACACTTCACAAGGTGGTAGATATCATTCGTTGTTGACACTGTATCCTGCAGTTTCATTAACAATCGATGCCAATAAAATGAGGCACACAAACACATTTTTATTAGTTTCGACACAAGACAGAGGATCATAAGAATACCAATACAGTTTAAGACAACATTTTTTTTTGCAAAACTAAAATGACATAGTAATATATCTTAAAGAGTTAAGACATGCTTCATGAGTGAACATTGTACTATCCACCTTGTTTTCCTCATTGAGTCTGGTTGTGTCTAATCTCCATTCTCCTTGCGTCCCACAGAAGAGAAATGTCACGCGTACAGGTGTGTTTTTTTATAACTGTACTGTGTTACATTTTATTGTTGCTCATATGCGTTAAAACTTGCCAAGAAGCTTACACGACCACATTCCTCTTTTCTCATTGTGCATCCAACTGTCTGCCCATGCCAGCCAACTGCTCCTCTTGCTCTCTTGCTGTTGCCAACCTTTACATGTTTACCTTCCTACATAACCTTAATATTTATACATTACAATAAACTTACATGCATACACTACACTCAATTTCCCTTAACAAATTAATACAAACCGCTACAGAATACTGACTCATCCTTAGTTTACAAATTAATTTTTTCGGGGTCTTTAATAATTCTACATGAACGCCTTATAATTCTCTCTCGTTGTTCCTCTGGGGAAAATTCTCTAGAAGGTGAAGCATGTGGACTTTTGCCCCATCTCCTCACCTCTCAATAAATAGGGCATGGTCAGTGGCCTGCTGTCATTCCCCACTACTCTGCTATCTTGTAGGGAGCGCTGTACCCCAGTGCTATACTCTCCACCCTCCCTTATTGAGGCCTTAGCAACTGGCTGACCAACAAGCCCACCTGCTCTCAACAACCTAGGGTGAATACACTCAGGTAGCTGCGATTTCCTCAACTTGTCCACGTGGTCGACTCTTTGTAGCTGTTCTTTATTCCCCCAAATAACTAGATACATCATGGGACTTAGTATTTTTATTACTCTACCTGGAAACCATTTTCTCAATTTACTCTTCACTGACTGTACCAATACCTTTTCTTCTACCTTATATGTTGGTACTATTTTATAACTCAACTTCCTATTAGACTTCCTTTGACCCCTCACTACCAAAGGTTTTTGTTGTAGTTTTAACATGGTCAGTCGAGTTTGTGGTTTGTGTTTAAATATTATTTCTGCAGGACTTTGCTTTGTTACACAACATGAGGTGTTTCTGTATGCAAACAAAAAATTATGCAATCTATGTTGCATGTGTCTACTCTTGTTACTTTTTTATCATCGATGACATATTTTTCTGAATCATGTTTTAAAGTCTGAACTGCTCTTTCAACTAGCCCGTTAGATTTTGGGGATACTGGGGGCTTTTCATTACACTTATATAATTAGCCCGACAAAAGGTATTAAATTCCTCAGAATTAAATGACGCACACTAGTGTGGATGGTATTCCAAAAGTTGCAAAGCATTCACGCAATTTTTCAATAACACTAGCTGCAGTAATTTTTTGCATTACCCATGCTTCTATCCACTTACAAAAGTGATCATAAAGCATCAACATGGTTACACCTTCATGTTGCAGAAAACCAATATGAATTCTTTCCCACACTTCAGCCGTTTCTGGCCATGCCACTGTGGGAATGCCATTCCTTACATTCAACAAACTCTGACAAGCTTCACATGTTTCCACTTTTTCTTTGCACGTCATCCTCGATGTTTGGCCACCAAACCATAGAATGCGCAAACATTTTCATCCTTTCTATGCCTAGATGCTCGGCATGTAGTACCTTCAGGACTTCGTGCTGCAACCTCGAAGGAACTACAGCCTGACTACCCCACGTTAAACACCCCTCCGCACATGCAAGTGCAAAGTGCCTGCAAAAGAAAGGCTTCATATTGGTGTCATTGACATGACTAGGCCAACCTGTTTTTGTCATTGTCAACACTTTGGACAGTATTGGATTTTTTTGTGACTTCTGCTATTACTTGGGCATCCACATGGATGTCCAATGCCTGATTGAATGAATACGCACACTCATCTACACTACCCAGCATGACAGGGCTTCTTCATTTGCCATCAAGGACCCTTTCCTATATTCTATAACGTAATTGAATGCCGACAATATCACAGCCCAACGCTGTAATCTGGAGTTGGCTAAGGTAGGAATTCCTTGATCATGTTACAAAAGCGTCCATAATGGCTGATGATTTGTCAACAACGTAAACTTTTGGCCATATAAATATTTATGAAAACGTTTAACAGCAAAAAATATAGCCAAAGCCTCGCTATCAATTTGGGAATAGTTTTTTTTTTTTTCAGCTTTAGACAAGGTGCTGGATGCGAAGACAACAGGTTTTTCCTCCCCATTTATCCTGTGACTCAAAACTGTGCCTAATCCATATGGTGAGTCATCACATGACACTACTATGGGCAGTGTCAGATCAAAATGTGCTAGCAACTGGTTGGATGTGAGCATTTGTTTGGACCAATCAAATGCTGCCTGAAATTCCTGACTTCCAGTCCCACTTACTGCTAGCACTCGTAAGATTATATAGAGGTTTAATTTTTCTTAACAACATTGGAAAAAACTTATGATAGAATTGTACCAACCCTAAAAATGATTTTAGTTATTCTATATTCTTAGGAACTGCTGCCTGTACTATTGCCTCCACCTTCTGAGAGGTAGGGTGAACCCCATCCTTATCAATCTTATGCTCCAAATATTCTACTGACTTCTTAAAGAACTGACACTTTGACAAATTAACCTTAATACTAAAGCTACTTATGTGCTCTAACACTTTCATAACCTTTTGTTTACAATCTTCATATGACTTGCCCATAATTAAAACATCATCAGTGTAACACATTACACCCTCTAACCCTTGCAAGACTCCGTTCACGACCGACTGGAAGATTGCTGGTGCACTTGCCACACCATACCGTAGACGAGTCCGCTGGAAGAGACCGAGATGAGTGTTTATCGTGAGGTGCTTTCTGGATTCATGCCCCACCTCTGGCTGCTGATAGGCATTACTGAGGTCTAGCACTCTAAATACCTGTTCCCCTGTCAAATTTGTGTATATATCTTCTAGCTCAGGCAGTGGGTAATAATCCACATTCAAGATTTTGTTCAACGATACCTTACAATCAACAAAAATTCGAAAAACCCCTGACTTCTTAGGCACTATTATAATCGGACTTGCCCACTCACCGTTTTCACTGGCACTATTTTCCCAACTTCTGTAATCCTCCCAGGTGATATTTCCTTTGTAATAGGCTTAAGTTTTAATATATATTGTTTTTTAATAAGTTCTTTACCACTATTATCTCACTTGAGGATTTCCTAGCTTCACCCCTTTATTAATTTTTGCACAGGTGGCATTGCGGACAAGTGCAGTAACTTGCAACTCGGAGACCAACTGCTAGCCGTGAATGGCATCTCCGTACAGGGGAAGCCTCTGTCAGAGGCCATCTTGCTACTGCAAAACTTTGTCGGCAAAGTTGCTCTCAAGCTATCCAGGACCTTGACAAGTATGTGCCCATAATCTCAGTTTACAACACTTAACAGTTAGTAGTCCTGAAATTCTTTGTTCCATACATTTTTTGCGCAGTTACAGGTGTAAATAAATAATCCAATAGCACTACTTTTTTACAGAAAAGGTACAAATCAATTCTCTAACCCCATTTGGTTTTGCTTTTATCATATTAATTGTATTAAAGAAAATTTGTGAAAATTGTTGAAAATATGACTTTTATAGTATGCCTGTGTAGTTTCCCTACAAGGTGGGAGAAAAGTACAACCATGCGGATGTAGTTTAATCTGTGAGCTTGCACCGCATGTAATAAAGTCTCACTGTCATGTCACAGATATAATGTTCATTATACAAAGCACAGACAAGAACTCTGCATTCCTTACATGTAAGAGTGATGAGGCGTTAGCTGTGCATGTTAGTGTCACCTGTATCGCTCCTTTGTTTCTGGGCCTTGAATGCATAAAACAAGGCTCCTGAGACGATGTACTCTTAATGAAAAATGGAAATTCATATGTGGTTCTGCCTGATGCAGGGTCATGTGTGGATGGAAGGAGACTGGCACAATACAGACCCAAGTTACAGGCCTGCCACTCTGGCCAGTTTGTAGAATGGACAAGGTGAGACTAGAAGGGAGTCGAGATGCAGCAGAATGAAGATGGGGAAGGATTCGGGAGAGCCCTGAGAAAAACCCCGCAGTACTGCAATCTCTGCCACTCTCTCAACATGAGAACCCCCTGTCCAAAAATTTCCTGCTTGCTGGAGCTTCGGATTAAACCAGGGACCTTATAAGTGAGAGACCAGTTACTATACTTAACACTGATCACTGAGGAACAATTTTTAAAACAATTTCTGTTGAGTTCGATTTTTCAGCTATTTTAAAGATAAATAGGCATGCTGATTTCAAAACTGTAGTCAGTTTTCTTCTATCACGTCAAGTTTATTCTGTACAGCCCATATTAATGTGACCACTCTCCGCTGGATCGAGCGTGGGTCGTAGGAAGCACTAGTGCTCTCCTATTGGCTGAAGTAAACCTTCTCCTATTGGGCATGGGTGAATGACGCCATAGGAGGCCAGCGACAGGTCNGAAGCACTAGTGCTCTCCTATTGGCTGAAGTAAACCTTCTCCTATTGGGCATGGGTGAATGACGCCATAGGAGACCAGCGACAGGTTCATACTTGTCTAGGCTATTCAGTTACACCTGAGATAGTGTAGTGAGACGCTGTGTGTCGCTCTTCATAGTGAAGCGCATTCCGAAGTCGAGTCCGAGTTATTGTTTGTATACAAGGAGTTAGCAGCGTTTAGCTTTTTTTATTTACATATGTACTTGGTTCCTTTCCTTTAGATCATGTCTGCCTCTGCTATTTCACGTCGTAAGTGCTCAAACAGCCCCTATTAGTTTTGTTATATACAGGGCAGTTTCATCATTCCTACTCAAAGGACAAACATCAGCGCATTTGTCAAANTTAGCAGCGTTTAGTTTTTTTTATTTACATATGTACTTGGTTCCTTTCCTTTAGATCATGTCTGCCTCTGCTATTTCGCATCGTAAGTGCTTAAACAGCCCCGATTCTTTTTTTTTTTATATATGTGGCAGTTTCACTATTCCTACTCAAAGGACAAACATCAGTGCATTTGTCAGGCAAGCCTATTTTGCATATTTTAAAGTGAAAATTGGTGATCAAGATAAATCTTGGATCCCTTACAAGGTGTGCAAGCAGTGTGTCGAGAGTTTATGGATGTGGACAAAGGGAACACGCGATAAATTGTCATTTGGTATACCTATGATTTGGTGAGAGCCCAGAGATCATTCAAGTGAATGTTACTTTTGTATAGTGAAAACGTCAGGATATAACAAAAAAAAAACAAATGTAAAATAGAGTATCCTAGTTTACCATCACCTATACGCCCAGTGCCTCATTCACCGTAATCCCAGTGCCAGTTTTCAAAGAATTACTCTATTTCAAAATACAGGAATACGAGTATGGTGAAGATCGAAGTGACCCCAACGATGAAGATTTCGAAAATAAAGGTGACTCTGTTCGTAAGGGATTTGATCAGCATGAGTTAAATGATTTGGCACGAGATTTGGGACTATCCAAAAAAGCTTCAGAACTCTTAGCATCAAGACTGCATGAGAAAAACTTGCTTGAAAAAGGAGCTAAGGTATTTTCGATCAAGAGAAAGTGCATTTCTGCAATACTTTCGAAGTGACGGTGGATTTGTGTATTGCCATAATGTACACGGTTTAATGGAGGAGTTTGGAATTCCATCCTATAATGCAACTGAATGGGGACTGTTCATCGATAGCTCAAAGCGGAGCTTTAAGTGTGTCATTCTTCACAGGGGAAATTTATTTGGTACAGTCCCAATAGGCCATTCAGTTTGTTTACGTGAAGAATATGAAGACATAAAGAGAGTCATTGATCAGTTGCAATATCACATGCACAAATGGATCATGTGTTGACCTTAAGATGGTCTGCTTCCTTCTTGGCCAGCAACGCGGATATACCAAGTATCCCTGTTTTTTGTGTATGTGGGACAGCAGAGCTCGTGAGAAGCATTGGGTGCAGTCGAATTGGCCGCCAAGATCTGACCTCAAACCTGGTGATCCAAAAATTCTACATCAGCCACTTGTCGACAGAAAGAACATTATATTTCCACCTCTGCATATAAAACTGGGTCTCATGAATCAATTTGTTAAAGCTTTGTCAGCTGAAGGAGATTGTTTCAAGTATCTCATTTCGGTATTACCTAGCCTGTCTTTTGAAAAGATAAAGGCCGGTGTGTTTAACGGTCCATNTATAAAACTGGGTCTCATGAATCAATTTGTTAAAGCTTTGTCAGCTGAAGGAGATTGTTTCAAGTATCTCATTTCGGCATTACCTAGCCTGTCTTTTGAAAAGATAAAGGCCGGTGTGTTTAACGGTTTATAGATTCGGCAGCTCGTTAAAGATGAACATTTCATCGGAACAATGACAGAACTCCAAAAGAATGTTTGGTTGGCATTCACAAACCTTGTCAAAGACTTTCTTGGAAATACACGAACACAGAATTACACCAAAATTGTCCANCTTGGTTGGCATTCACAAACCTTGTCAAAGACTTTCTTGGAAATACACGAACACAGAATTACACCAAAATTGTCCAGCAACTCTCGGAGAGCTTCAAAATGCTTTGTTGCAACATGGGCATCAAATTACATTTTCTAAGTAGCCATCTTGATGACTTCCCGAAAAATCTTGGTGCAGTCAGTAATGAGCAGGGTGAGTGGTTCCAGCAAGATTTGAAGATCATGGAGGCATGGTATCAGGGTAGATGGGATGTACATATGATGGCTGACTATTGTTAAAGCATCAAGCGAGATTGTCCAGAGATTGAACACTCCAGGAAAAACTATAAGCGAAAATTTTTACCTTAATATATATGTTTGCCGTTTGGTAAAAGAACTTTACTACTTGTATGAACACAATTTAATTTACAGAAACTATAAACAGCCTTTGTATGAATAAAATTATTCTCTGTGAACAGTATATTTGGTAATTTGTTCCTTTATTATCCTTTGTATGCACATTTTATGACTTTTGGCACAAATAGAGGGTATCCCGTAGCTTAAAAAGTTGACGTGATAGACAAAAACTGGGGTTATTTTTGGATTTAGATGCCAAAAGTTAGTCAAAAACAAGTGTCAGAAAATTCAATGAAATGTGTGTTCCCCAGTGAATAGATACATTATTATACACTTAAGAGCCACAAAAACTGGTATAGGCGTGCGTATGCAAATAACAGAGGTATGGAACCAATCAGAGTAATGCGATGGGGTCGGCAGCACCTATATAAGACAAGAATNCGTATGCAAATAACAGAGGTATGGAACCAATCAGAGTAATGCGATGGGGTCGGCAGCACCTATATAAGACAAGAATCTGGCAAAGTTGCTAGATCGGTTACTGCTGCTACAATGGAAGGTTATCGAGATTTAAGTGAGTTTGAATGCAGTGTTATAGTTGGCGCACGAGAGATGGGACATAGCATCTCCGAAGTAACGATAGAATTTGGATTTTCGAGTACGACCATTTCACAAGTGTACCGTGAATATCGGAAATCCGGAAAATTATCAAATCTTCGACATCTCAAATCTTCGACATCGCTGCAGTCGGAAAAAGATTCTGAATGAACGGGACAAACGACCACTGACGAGAATCATTAAACGTTACAGTAGTGTAGCCCTTTCTCAAATTGCCGCAGATTTCAATTCTGGGGCATCACCAAGTGCCAGCGTGTGAAATATTCAACNAGTGTAGCCCTTTCTCAAATTGCCGCAGATTTCAATTCTGGGGCATCACCAAGTGCCAGCGTGTGAAATATTCAACGGACCATCATTGATATGGGCTTTCGGAGCCGAAGGCCCACTCGTGTACCGTTGTTGACTGCACGACACAAAGCTTTACGCCTCGCCTGGGCCCGCCAACACCGCCATTGGACTGTTGATGACTGGAAACACGTTGCCTGGTCTGACGAGTCTCGTTTCCAATTGTATCGGGCGGATGGACGTGTACGGGTATGGAGACATCCTCATGAATCCATGGACCCTACATGTCAACAGGGGACTGTTCAAGCTGGTGGAGGCTCTGTCATGGTATGGGGCGTGTGCAGTTGGCGTGAAATGGGACCCCTAATAGTCTAGATACAACTCTGACAGGTGACAGATACGTAAGCATCCTGTCCGATCACCTGCACCCATTCATGTCCATTGTGCATTCCGACGGACGTGGACAATTTCAGCAGGACAATACGACACCCCACACATCGAGAGTTGCTACCGAGTGGCTCCAGGAACACTCTTCTGACTTTAGACACTTCCATTTGCCACCTAAATCACCAGACATGAACATTATTGAGCATGTATGGGATGCCTTGCAACGTGCTTTTCAGAAGAGACCTCCACCGCCTCGCACTCCTATGGATTTGTGGACTGCCCTGCAGGATTCATGGTGTGAATTGCCTCCTGCATACCTTCAGACATTAGTCGAGTCCATGCCACGTCGTCTTGCGGCACTTCTGCGTGCTCGCGGAGGCCCTACACGATATTAGACCGGTGTGCCAGTTTTTTTTTGCTCTTCAGTGTATATCAGTGTATGTTTTATTATAACTGTAAAAACCAAAAGAAATAAAAATTCAGTCAACTCTCGTTTCAAGACCGCTGGAATAGCAACCCTTTCGAAATAACAATCCTTTTTTAGGGAACCACGAAAAAAATTTCATTGGAAGGATTTTTCCAATAACAACCCCTTCGAAATAACAACATTTTTCCTGGGAACAATGAAAGGTCTTAAATAAAGAGTTTACGGTAATAAATAATGTCAATAACAAAAAATTTATAAAGAATTTATTGTGGCACACTAGTGATTTTAAGTCAGCCTCATTATTTCACCTATACAATTGTTACGTTATATAGTTTTGTTACTATTTCAATCATTCTTATTCTAATGTGTAAAAATTAAGAATAAACTTATTTTTTGGACTAAAATATAAACATTTAATATGGAATGTGATGTTGCGATAGTTTTATAATTCATACCTTGCATTGCTACATGCATTTCCACGAGTGTATATTTATAAAAAAATACTATACATGCATTTTCCGGCAGGGACGTTTCAGAGGAGGTATCAAACAGTGGCGAAGGTTAGGTTTGTTGCAAGGGAAGTAGTACTTAACAAAACCTGTTCACTATATGAACAATCCATTGTATTGATATCCTGCTGGAGGTAGTACTCTCTCCTACTGGTTATGTACGAGAGATGGGGAAAGATTTTTCCAGCAATATGACGCTGGTCACAGCAATATACCCTCACTGGGTGCACCTCGTAGGAATATACAGGTTGTTATATTTCTGTATATTTGACTAGGGAAGGTTTATAGTAACTAAACTCAAGTTATATTAAAGACTGAAAAGCGATGTTATTTAGTTATATATAAAATAAAACTTACAATATAATCTTTTGGCGAGGGAGTTTTAAGTCATGTTGAGCCACTCATATACAACACGTATATGACTAACCTGTATGTATCATTGCTATAAGCTAATTGTTCTGACAGGAAGTAACAAACGGCATGCCAAGTTGAATGCATCTTGAGGGCTGTTCTCAGAATGGATTCACAAACCGACCCCATTCAAGGTGTTGCCGAGTATTAAATAGTTTTGTGTTGGTGCAATGTTTCCAGTGATGCGCCACTGTGAGGCGAGATCTGCTGGCACTTTGATGCTATGTTTTACAAACTATAATTCTTCCCCTTGCCTGGATACTGAGGCGCCACTGCATCTTGCTTGAATTGTTCAGGTTGACATTAATGATAACAAGGTGGGAGAATGTCACATACTCAAAGTGTGCAGTCGTAACAACATATGGCTTCCCTTGCAACATGACCACACATCGCCGCTGGTGTAGAGAGTGCTTGGTTGGCGGTGAAGTAAGTACGGCAGTTATTGTGTGCAGGCAGTGCGGTGCAAGGAGACATACGGCACTTGCAGCCGTCTCCCAGCATCTCGCCGCTGTCCTCGCATGCGGTGAACAGCATACTGCTGCGAGACTCGTACCAGCCGCCACAGTCCCCCGGACTCTCTCACAGCCACCAGGTCGAGCTCCACCAGGTGATCAACACCACGTATCATATAAGACTACAGTGAAACATTGTTAATAAAAACCTCTTTAATTCAAAGTTCTTATTGATATAAACTTGTATTTTTACACCTTGGCATGAGATAGGGAAAATTATATTGATTTGTATGCTTGATAAAAAATACATATTTCTTAATTTGTATTACAATATAATGACATGTCCACTGGTACATGCTTGTAAGAAAATCTTATTTTCCAGTATCACATTTTTAAAAAGAAGACAAAAAAACATATGTATTCATAGGGCAGTGGTCATGGACAGATGCGCGTGCGTGCGCACACACGCACACACATTTTCAACGCAAATGCACAGTCACAATGTTCTGTTGGCTAGGCCAGCTACTTCAGACGCGAGTGGCGGNCACACACATTTTCAACGCAAATGCACAGTCACAATGTTCTGTTGGCTAGGCCAGCTACTTCAGACGCGAGTGGCGGCACACTGCAGTCCGTTGCATGATGGTTGGCAAACAGTGAATCTAGTGGCTAGGAGGCGAACTAGGGTGAGACAAGAAATTTAAAGCGTAGCAGAGGGGTTATCTGAAGTTTAAGCCAGGTGTCTGTCTGGATTTGGTGATATTTTGGTAGGCCAGTTCCCTGCGTCGCAGTTCTGCACTATTATTAAAAGGTCTGATGTGTGTGCGTGTGTGTGCACGCGCGCGTGAAAGTGCATGTGTGTGTATCTATTCACGAGTGCCGCCCTGTGAGTACTTGTGTTTTCTGTCTTCTTTTTCAAATGTAGTTGGTAGCCTAGTGCCCTATTCCCGCCATAACTTATTCTCCAATATAGTAAATCACAGGACCAACATTTAAAATGTTTAAGGATTTTTATAATTACTGAAAATACACGGACCTCATTATCACAAACTGCAAAAATTGAGGTTCGTTGAGGTTTGTATTAGAGATATTTCACTGTATGTTTTATGTCAACATTTACTTATAAAATTTTCTCGCCAAGATTATTTTCACCAACAAAAAAATTTTAAGTCAGAATTTAAGCTTGAATTAGTCTACATATTTTACCTGGGTGTATTTGTTTCACTGCAGTGTAGGCAGCTTAAGAAAATATTTTAAAATATTAAGAATATATATGTACATTATAATCAGAATAACATACAGTGGTAGTTAAAGGAAGTCTGACTATATTCTATTTTGCCAGCAAGTTTTTCATTTAAATATTTTTTTTGATCGCAGAACACTGCTTTTATTTCAACTTTAAAGCTTTTTTTTCTACACTTAAAAAGTAGCTCATTCAGTTTTGACCTAGCTTTGAGTTTCACTACAGAGTTATTAATAATGAAATATGGTAGCGAACAATATTACTAATGTCCTGCTATCAAATGATTGTTTGGTATGCGAACAATGAACACCACATGCATATTACCACTACGTAGCAGTGTAGGCCTTGCCTAAGGGTTTGCTGCTTATAACCAAAGAAGTGAAAAGTATGATTGCAGTATAGTACTGTGAATTTCTTCATTTGCAAAAATGCATGTGGGTTGTTTTATACCACGACAAAGAGTGAAGAAGGATGTGTAAGCATGGTGCCTCATCGTGTGAGACATGGTTCTGTCCGACACATTAGCAACCAAACAAACAAGTGTTTCTGTTATTAGTACATTATTAAAATGTGTAGGCGGGTCAGTGAAGTATTTGTTCCATGGATATTTACTAACATTGACGAACATGACCAGTACAATAGTTGTGTTAGAGTTTCCCATTTACATATTATTTTTTTAAGCAGAACAATGATTTTACTTCAACTTCAGTGTCAATTTTTTCTAAACATAAAGAGTATGCACTACATAAATAATTGCCAAATAAGTTGACTGAAGACCACAGGGTCTTAAAAGCCAGCATAGAAAATGTAAGAAAGGGACAACCCTAGATAACTGCACCGTGTTACAGATGATACTGTACAAGGACCCAGTGTACGAAGACTTTGGGTTCAGCGTGTCCGACGGCCTGTACGAGCGAGGAGTGTTCATCAACAGGATAAGGAAGGGCGGCCCTGCAGACCTCACCAACAACCTCAAGCCGTTCGACAGGATACTGCAGGTTAGATGATTGTGCGAATATACAGTCTGTTGAAACCAGGGATGCGAACCCAACTATGTACTGNCAGGATACTGCAGGTTAGATGATTGTGCGAATATACAGTCTGTTGAAACCAGGGATGCGAACCCAACTATGTACTGTAATTTACAGAATTCAAGTGCTATTTTGATGTAGCTAAAGTAGTATTTCAAGTGTATGCAAGTAAAATGCACGCAGTTGGCTGTAATGTACATTTGTATAAGTAGTTTCGTGTAGCACATGTGAACTTTGTGACAGGTTATGGGAACAGGATGCAAAAATATGGCTTGCATGTTGTGATCAAAGTAATTGTGGATGGTTTTTTTTTGTACGTACATGTGTCTGCATATTGCAAAAAACATGTGTGTATGTACTACAATAAAATTATGTAGCAGGATGTTTTATTAAAGCACAACAACCACATTGGTAAGTGATGTTTTTGAGATCAAAAGTACAGCAACTATGTTGGAAAGTGTTTGAAGGTTTAACACGAATACAACTGCAATTNGGATGTTTTTGAGATCAAAAGTACAGCAACTATGTTGGAAAGTGTTTGAAGGTTTAACACGAATACAACTGCAATTGTAAGCATGGCAAATTCGGGTTCTTTGCCACCTACCAAAAATTTTGAAGGCATGAATAATACCTGGAAACTCAATCGAACTGTATCTAGCACACAATGACATGTGTGAGTATTTTTTCAGGGAGAAAGTGTACCGGAAACTGCAGACGCAAAAAGGCAAGAGTAAAAATTTGTATTGTGGTTCAGTCACACTGTCTTATTCATGTATGGTCACCAAAACTGTAAGAGAAGCTTGGAACAAACTTAGAAATGCATATGAGGACAAGGGACTCACACGAAGCCTAGACTTGCTGCAGATATTGTTCAGGGTGCAATTAGAAAGTTGCCAAAGAAAGAAACACTTGTAACATGGCAGTGTCTGTGATGACGGCTGGAAGTTACAACTCGGTTAGCTCAGTGGTAGCAACATGAAACTCTTTAAAAGGGCGCCAGTTAAATAAAGTTCAATTCCAGTTTATTTGTTCTTTACTTTTATTTATCATAAAAATGCAACAGTCACATACGATCTTTAGGTAGGCCGAGTACGAACATATTCACAGATAAACCGAAAAAATACAGAGCAGCGCCACAGTCATTTATTGATTGTTCATTCACATCTGAAAAACTTCCATCGCGACAGTAACTAACGACCTCCCACACAGGTGGAGAATTGAATGAGCTGGATAAAGTTGCTGGTGTGGGGGCTATTTGCCACACCCGAGGCGGCCTCGGCACTGGTTGCTTGTTGTCGACTGTTCAGCCGTTGTCAGTTATCTGTCTGTTATCTGTCCGTGTGGATGGTAGACACTCGGTATATTACTTCGCTGTGTACCTACCCCCACTCCTCGCCGCAAACAAAAGCATGGCGTGGGCCGGCCTCTCTTTCCCATCCTATTCCAAACTGTGTAGCCATATTGAACTGTGTAGTCCTTCGAACTGCATCGTCAGTTAAAAAATAATCGAACTTCTATAACAAAAACTGTTGACGCAGTTCGGAAAGCTTCTATCACTTATTCTGANGTCAGTTAAAAAATAATCGAACTTCTATAACAAAAACTGTTGACGCAGTTCGGAAAGCTTCTATCACTTATTCTGACGCATACTGAAAACTACTACTTTCGAAACGGCAACCGAATGCCTGATAAACGAACTCCTGCGGCTTTAATTTCAAATTGCGATAACAAATTATGATGCCTAGCAAAGCGAAAGAAAATGAACCGCGTATCCCGAAAATGAATGCTACTGCATCATTACACACTATGTAATGGAGGTTATCTTGTTCGCTGAACAGTTAGAAGACATTGTAATAACTATGAGACACTAAGAACCGTTACCAAACACTTTACTGATAATTATCATTACAAAATACATTACAAGCTCTTGTTAACTCACGATTATGTAACAGATTACATTCATAGCAAGACCATGCTCAATCCACCATTACAACATCCTCGCTACTTCTTTGGTCATGTCACTATACCTTTCAAGGTCCATAGATATATGTGTCACATCACCCTCTGTTACTATACCTAACACATAATACACAACACCTAATACATAACACAGAAATGCAATCACTGACTACTGTAAACATACTGGTTCACATTCTATTGATTACATAGTCAGCTAGATAGTTAGCCTTAAGTACCCGCCGGCCTGACCGAGCACCGAGAGCCATTCCTGATGGTTGTTCCTGTGGTCCAATCATAGCCTGATCAGGCAGAGGACAATCCTGATCAACAGTATCCGGGGGTTCCATGGCATTAGTTAAGTTAGTTAACCTAGGGGAGTTTAGAGAGTTATCCTCGGACTGTATGACTTGGAATGGGTCGCCCTGATTACCCTGATGCATGTAAGCTCTGTTTCTTTCTAAAAGGAACCTTCATCATTCATGAGTAAATATGATCTAGGCCTCAGTGGATTATGCTCTTCTATTAGTCCTCTGTCAAGACCTCGCTGGTAAGAGCCGCCCAAATCTCTTCACTCTTCACTAATATCCTTTCTGTAAGCCTTTCCCATCACTATTGGGATGTCTAATCATTACATTCTCCCCTGGTTTCAATTCCAACAGATTCCTCATACCTGTGTCGTAATAACACTTGTGCCTATCCTTCCTTTGTCTGAGAAATTCTTTGATTTTCCGGTCACTGTTGGTAGCATATGGCTTGCGAACAAAGTTCAATACGTTATGCGGCCGTCTCTTACACAATATTTCAGCTGGAGATTGCAGATTCCCATCAGTAGGGGTGTTCCTCAGTTCCAGTAGTGCTAGATGAACATCTTTCCCTTCACGCATTACTTTCTTGAGCATGTGCTTAATGGTTTGGATGTGGTACTCCACTAAGCCATTTGACTGCGGGAAAAGGAGAGAGGACGTGATATGACTGAAGTCCCAATCAACTGCAAACTGGCGGAACAGGGCTGCACTAAACTGCGGACCATTGTTCGAGATTAATGTTTGGGGTATCCCAAGTCTACTAAAAATAGACTTTAGTTTCATAACTGTATAACTCTGTTAACTGTTCCACCTCCATAAATTCAGAAGAGTTGTCAACTGCTATTAAATAATTCTAAAATAGTATAAACTCAATATATATGTGCTTAATTTAAGCCAAGGTCCATTAGGAAACTCCCTCAGTAACATTGGCTACTTAAAAAAATTTCTTTGCTATTTCAAGCATTCATGACAGTTTCCCACTATGTCTTCCAACTCCTCACATGTATTAGGCCAAAATAAATGGTGCCTCCCTCTTTACATTTCTCCACTCCCATATGATTATAATGAATTCTACNTCCTTAAAAAATTTTCTTTGCTATTTCAAGCATTCATGACAGTTTCCCACTATGTCTTCCAACTCCTTACATGTATTAGGCCAAAATAAATGGTGCCTCCCTCTTTACATTTCTCCACTCCCATATGATTATAATGAATTCTACTTAACATTTCCTTCCTCAATTCCTTTGGTACTACTACTCGCCCACCATTAGATAGCAGTTCATCACACATGTACAACTGATCTCTATATTTATTATATAGTCTAGTAAGACAGTGAGACTAAGAAATATGATCCGGCCAACCCATTCTAGCTTGTTTGATAACTGCTTGTATTTCACTATGTTAACTTGTTGCTACTTTCATTTCTACCAACCTCCTATCAGTCATCGGTAGTTTCTGTACCACAAGGCCTACCTGAGACTGATTTGCTACTTGTGTCTTTACCTGCTGCCTGTTGTCTGTGAGGGAGGTGTGTTCGTAATAGTGCATCAGCCACATACAAGTCTTCCCCTGGCACAAGTACTAACGTAAAACTGTACTGCTGAACATGTAACCTCATTGGGCACTGGTTCAACGGTTTCTTAAAAATTGGGATCAAAGGCAAGTGATCAGTCTGAACCATGAAAACTGTTCTGTACAGGTACTGTTCAAACTGGTGACGACCATAAACAATTGCTAATGTTCCTTTTTCTATCTGTGCGTATTATTGCTCAGTAGCTGTTAATACTCTGGATGCTACAGGCAAATTATCCTGAAGAATCACTGCCACCAACCCATGTTGTAATGTGTCGACTGAAAGTGTTACCGGTTTGTTTACATCAAAGAACTGTAAGACCAGGGCGGTGGTCAAGGTGGTTTTCAGTTTTCTTAAAGCCTGTTCATGCTGGTCTAGCCAGCACCATTCCACATTTTGTTTCCGAAGTTCCCTTAACACATGAGTTAACACTGCCAAGTGTGGTATGTACTTCGATACATAGGTTGCCATCCCCAGAAATGCGAGCAATTATGTTTTGTTTGATGGTGTTGGTATATTTGTTATAGCCATAACCATGTCTGCATCCGGCTCAATGCCTTTACTGCTTAGTTTATGGCCCACATGTACGACTTATTGGACTCTAAACTTACACTTTTTCTGGTTGTGCTAACTCCATTTTCCCGGGCCTTATCCAAAGTTGTTCTGAGTCGCTCATCGTGTTCCTCTATTGTAGTACCCCATATTATTATATCATCAATATAAACTTTTACTCCATCTAAACCTGCAAACATTTCAGAGCATGCTCTATGAAACTCTTACTAAAGCATTGGCCGAGTCTGAAGGTTCAGTCAATTTTCTGACTACTCCTAAGTTTCTAGCATGGTTGGGAACCCTAAAACTGGTTTAGTGCTATCAGGAAGTGTTGCTACTTGAAATTATACTATTCCTACCTTCCCATAATCAAACTTGCACCTTGTCAGGCACTTACCATTCAATTTTTGAACTATTCAAATTACTAAGTTGTAATGTCGATTACATAATTCTAACCCCAAACTTGACAGCAATTTTATTAGGGAACAAATTTACATCAGCTCCACTATCTAGCTTTAAAACAACAAGTTTGCCGTTGATTACAACGTTAGTTGTCTATTCTGGCCTTGTAACCAAACCAACGATATAGTTTAATTGTCGTCAGTGACAGCCTGTAAAAACATACTATCACGGTAATCATTCTGAACACTGAAAGTGTCTACACCATTTATGTGGTCTGGCTCCACCCCCTGTGGTGTAAATCCTACAGACCTGACATACCGTCTCTTTTTACATTGTGCACTAACGTGATTAAAACCATTACAATTGAAATACTATTTCTGATAAGCTGGACATACTTATGGGTGTGTTTCTTACCACATTTGAAGCACTCGATTCTATTGTTATGACATCGATACNGATAAGCTGGACATACTTATGGGTGTGTTTCTTACCACATTTGAAGCACTCGATTCTATTGTTATGACATCGATACATGCTGTGGCTGCCTTCTCCATGTCCTGGTGCTGTATGCGTGTTCTCTTGGATCCGCCGAGATTCTGCCGATTTGACATTCATTTCTTGACAACCACTGATTGTTGTTTACAGCCGCTGGTGGTATCCCTCGGTATTCTCGTTGCGTTAACTGGTCCCTTCTGTTTCGTACNACTGATTGTTGTTTACAGCCGCTGGTGGTATCCCTCGGTATTCTCGTTGCGTTAACTGGTCCCTTCTGTTTCGTACCGATTGCATGTGGTCCCAGTCACTGGACACAGTCTCCCGCACCGAGTTTGCACTTTTTGACACCGCTAATAGTTGAATTTTTGTCTTCTGCCATTTTGCAAACAGAGATTACCTTCACACATGTTGAGTCGTCAGTATTGAGTAATTTATTTTTCACTTTCTCATCACTAATTCTACTCGATAATTTTATCTCTAAAAAGACTACCCGCATGTTTCCGAACTCACAATCACTACTTAAGCGTTTTAGTTCCATCACATACCGCTCAATTGTCTCAGCATGTTGTTGGTTCCTGCAAAAAAAACATATACCTTGCCACACTGGCATTAAATTTTGGAATTACAATACTTCTTGAGAGCATCCATAAATTTGGTATAATCCTTTCGTTCTTTATCAGTGATCACAAATGTGTTATAAATGTCTAGAACTTGCTCACCTATCATATTCAGTAAAATCACACTCTTCACCTCTGGTGTTTGAGTTTAACCACCACTCACCAGCATGTACAAACTAAACGATTGTTTAAACTTCTTAAAGTTCTCTGCTATGTTGACCATAAATATCGGACATTTCGGCGTATTTATTTTCGCTGCCTGTGGTCTCGTTACCAATAGCACCATGCCCGAATTTAACCTTGCCTTTCTCAACTCTCAGACATCCATTTGTGCATCNGTGGTCTCGTTACCAATAGCACCATGCCCGAATTTAACCTTGCCTTTCTCAACTCTCAGACATCCATTTGTGCATCTATTAGTAAATCCTACTGACTGTGTCAAGTAATAACTAGGAGACACTACGAACCATTATCAAACACTTAACTAATAATCATCAACACAAAGTTCATTACAAGCTCTTAGACGTGGTCAAGCAATAGCTCGGAGAAATACTCGTCCCAAGTTGGGAAAGCCAACTTGACCGCGTGGTGTTACCAGAGCTGATGATGTAGGAAATATGTGCCCGGCGCCACAGCCCTGCAGTGAGCTGATGAAATGAGGGTCGTTTCGGTCGTCAGTCGGGGACTCTGGTTAACACTCTGTCACATATGATGGCGAGGCTGTAGGCCACCTCGCACGCCTTAATTAAATTACAAATGAAACACTTACCATGCTTGTGGAGTTATTTATTCCTTGCGACTCCTTAATGAACACGTACAACTTTAGTACAAAACGTGGTCTTAATGGCCCGGAAATGGCGAACACGTGGGTTTATAATGTGAAACGCGATTGCGTTAAAACTCTCCGATGAGAGTAACGTTGCTCTCCCCTCGGCGCTATAACAAATAAAATAAATGATCCGGTTCATGAAGTGAAGTCTATTGCAGTGAATATGAGTTCAGCTTAAGATGTCGGCACCGAGGGCCTTTGCGGAGCGAGAGAATTACACGTCTTGATGCATTCAAGTGCTGAAGAGAACTGGGAGGAAGCCTGGGCCAGCTTCCGCTACCTGAGCGCAGTCGACGCCAAGCGGCGAAACGATGAAGCATAATATACAATAAAAAATGATTATGAGATGGAAGTGACATGAATTAAATTAACCTAAGACAACATAANAGCGAGAGAATTACACGTCTTGATGCATTCAAGTGCTGAAGAGAACTGGGAGGAAGCCTGGGCCAGCTTCCGCTACTTGAGCGCAGTCGACGCCAAGCGGCGAAACAATGAAGCATAATATACAATAAAAAATGATTATGAGATGGAAGTGACATGAATTAAATTAACCTAAGACAACATAATTTTTCCTTATACAAATATACAATAAAAATGATTATATTAATCCTAAACATTTCCATTGTACCAGCCACAGTATTGCCAAGTGTACAATGTCAAATGTCCCTGACTGTGGCTGTGTCGACTGTCTTTCATGATGAAAATTACGATATTAATTATATACACTGATACAATTAATAACACTGAATAAATACCCTGATGCAATTATGAACACTTATGCAATTAATAACACTGATGCAATTATAAACACTGATACAATTATGAACACTCTCACTCGTGCCCACAAGCCCGTCGGTGTGGTGTGTTTGGTGTAGTGGACACGACTGCGGCAGTCAGAGTGGGCACAAAGGAGCTCGTGAATGTGCAGTTCACGTCATCTTGTTAACTCACAATTACATTAGAGATTACATTCATAGCAAGACCGTGCTCCACCCGTCGTTACAACAGCCTGTCTACTATATGTGGTCACATCACTGAATTCATAGATACATAGGCCTATGTCACAGACATCAGCTCAGCTTCTGATGATGAATTTGTTGATGTTATCATGTTACATGGTTTGCACCTGCAATAATGGCAGCAGGAAGCTCAGGGGCAAAAATAATTTAATCAATTTGTAAAAAGCAAGCTGCTTCGATATGTCAAGCACCAGTGGTGATAGTCACTTATCTTCAAACGTAGGAAGTAGGGCACCTTTCATCAAAACCCAAAAGAAATTTACATTAAGATGGTTCAGCTATAATGTCCTGCTGTAATAGTCCATGATGTTTCATACCATTTCTGTATTTCAACTACTATGTTTTTATGTAGCCACCTTGAATAACAGGATTCCACAAAATTTTCTACATATCCATTATCAATTTACAGTCTTTGATAATGGCAACTGGGCAGGTATGCACTCCAGAGTTTCTTGAATTATAATTTATTTATTCAAAAACCTTATAGACATATACTCAAGATGCAGTTATGTGCAAAACTCACAGTTTTTTTAAGACACCGGTAATTCGCAACGCACATTGGAACCAGCTCTCAGTTCATGGTGCACCAAGACTTTTTACGAAGGCCTAGCTTATTGGCTCATTCCTTTCCCTGTTGACAGTTACTTGCAACAAGGAACTTCACTTAATGCAGGCGAACATCAAGCAACCTCCAGCGCTCCTGAGTGGCAACCCTGCTACACCTATTTTACTCCGAGTTCTGAACACGTGAACATTAAAAGCATTGCTGCCCACCATACTCTAAAATGACTAAATTTACCTGAACATCACATTTNCCTGAACACGTGAACATTAAAAGCATTGCTGCCCACCATACTCTAAAATGACTAAATTTACCTGAACATCACATTTTAAAATATACATCGCACTTTAACAATTATTAGAATATATTAAACCAATAAATGGTTATATAATGTATAAAAATTTCTGTCAAGTGACATTATTAATGTCTCACCACAAATCAAAAATTGGAGAATCGCACATTTCAGGGCGACCTCTCGTTGAATGGCATTCAACATCAGCTGACAGTGGGGTATACCCCAGAACAGAACAGAGTAGCTGATTACATAAGGCCTATTCTATGCTGCAAGACTCTGACTTGGTCAACGAGCGCTTGGCTGAAGCAGTCAATACAGCTATTTACCTGAATAACAGATTACCAACAAAAGCAGTAAAGAGCGTGACACCAGAATAAGCGTGGGCAAGTGAGGCGGTGGATCTCAGCCACCTTAGTGTTTGGCTGCACTGCTCATGTGGACATCCCAAAACGTGGACGAAAGATGTTGGATGCTATGAGTCAGAAAATATTTGTTGGCTACTGTAAAGATACAAAAGGATACAAATTAGTAGACCCAAAGAAGATTAGAAGAAATTGCCAAGCTTGTGATATGATTTTCATTGAAGAGGCAAACATAGAGTCTAGCATCAAAGAACTGAGATGTGAAGATAACCACGTAAGGGAAACGTCTCAACCAACATAGATCCCTGTATGGCTTCAGAACAGCTAAATAAGTGTGAATCTGAAGACTTCTACAAGCACTGGGATTCGTAGAGATGGAAGATTGCAGCAACCATGTTTAGGGTGGGTGAGTGAAGAGATTTAGGTGGTTCTCAACATCGAGGTCTTGAGAGCCTAAGAGGGTGAAGTGAGGTGTGGTATGGAGCAGCGCCGGAATGAAAAAGGGGGACGAAGATCCCAGAGAAAACCCACCGGCCAACTGCATCGTCTGGCATGATTCTCACATGCGAAAATCTGGGAGTGACCCTGCTAGGAATCGAAGCAGGTTCACCTTTCTGGAACAATTCAACTAATTTTCGCCTAATTTTGTACACCATTAGCGCAATAGAAGATCAAGTAAACTTATATGATTTAAGTGGTGTCAGATAAAGATTTTCAAAATTGTGGTCATATCAATATTTTGATAGGTTTGTCATATCCATTAAACAATTTAACCAAATTCAGCTCAACTTTTTATGCTGGCAGTATCTATTAGAAGCATTGTATACAGAACCTNCATTAAACAATTTAACCAAATTCAGCTCAACTTTTTATGCTGGCAGTATCTATTAGAAGCATTGTATACAGAACCTCTTTTAAACAATTTTGTAAAACAGCATAACATTTAAAAAAAATTAAGTTTTTATGCCATATCTCGGGGACCAATCAACTAGCTTCCACAAACTTCTTCACACGAGTAGCACTATGGTCGCAGTGTAAACTTACATGTTACACGACACTAAGACACTCATTTTCAAAATAATGGCCCTGTAAATATTAGAGGTTAGTAAACCCTATCATTAAAAACATTACACTGATTACATAAAAGAATTTTATGCTCCGAATCTGACCTCCAGAAAGCATTTTATTGCATGCTTGCTTATGATACGAGGTTTTCTGGGTTCGAGTCCCGGGTAAGGCATATATAGATTTGTAATTGTCCCAGTTCTATTGCATATGTTTCTAGTTCCATCTCTAATGATATTGCTGTCAACGAGACATCAAGGCCTGCCTGCCATCTAAACTCTTAAAAATTTCACTGAAAATTGTTTGCACCCATGTGGAGGAAAGTAGGTAGTTATATCAGTAACTTCTTGTTTAAAATATAAATAATGAAAATGTGTGATATATGTTACTAGCATATGAAACAAGATAAAATGTTATTTGTGGACATGTGTAGGTGAATGATGCCCAGACTATAGACTACGACTGNTTCATCTCTAATGATATTGCTGTCAACGAGACATCAAGGCCTGCCTGCCATCTAAACTCTTAAAAATTTCACTGAAAATTGTTTGCACCCATGTGGAGGAAAGTAGGTAGTTATATAAGTAACTTCTTGTTTAAAATATAAATAATGAAAATGTGTGATATATGTTACTAGCATATGAAACAAGATAAAATGTTATTTGTGGACATGTGTAGGTGAATGATGCCCAGACTATAGACTACGACTGCTGCATGACTGTGCCGCTGATAGCGTCAGCAGGAGACACCCTCAAGTTGACCATCACTCGGAGAGTCAGCGTGCCAAATGACGACTCTGAAAATGAACAACAGGTACATCAATAATAAACACACATCAGTACACTAATTTGTAACTCGGCTGCGAGATAGCTGTTTACATGTAAAATAAGTTATTTCACTACTTCCGTATTTTTTGTAATACTGCTTTCAAACAAAAACCGATTTGTTGATTTTGAAACATATTGTAGTACTATTGGATAAAAAAAAATTCCAGATTCTAAAAACATGATATTATTGATTGAAAGTTATTTATAGCAACAGTTTTCAGGCTGTGTGTCCAACCCTCTTAATGATAGCTTGTACAACGTCGCGTCCTGACGGAAGCACTTCCGGGAGGACTTTTGTACATAGTTGCTTTTTTATGAAAGTCCTGCCAGCAGGACGCAAAAAATTCTCATCTGGTCTATATAACTGTCCTTCCAGTAGGACGTCATCCTTCTGGCAGTACTAACATGTAAGCTGCGTATATTATTTGTTCCGGATAATAAATCAGTTGGATGTAAAACACATTGTTTAATATACACTGAAGAGCCAAAAAACTGGTACAACTTCCTAATATCGTGTAGGGCCTCTGCGAGCATGCAGAAGTGCCGCAAGACGACGTGTCATGGACTCGACTTATGTCTGAAGGTATGCAGGAGGCAATTCTCACCATGAATCCTGCAGGGCAGTCCACGAATCCATAGGAGTGCGAGGCGGTGGAGATCTCTTCTGAACAGCACGTTGCAAGGCATCCCAGATATGCTCAATAATGTTCATGTCTGGTGATTTAGGTGGCAAAAGGAAGTGTCTAAAATCAGGAGAGTATGCCTGGAGCCACTCGGTAGCAACTCTCGATGTGTGGGGTGTCGCATTGTCCTGCTGGAATTGTCCACGTCCGTCGGAATGCACAATGGACATGAATGGGTGCAGGTGATCGGACAGGATGCTTACGTATCTGTCACCTGTCAGAGTCGTATCTAGACGTATCAGGGGTCCCATTTCACACCAACTGCACACGCCCCATACCATGACAGAGCCTCCACCAGCTTGAACAGTCCCCTGTTGACATGTAGGGTCCATGGATTCATGAGGATGTCTCCATACCCGTACACGTCCATCCGCCCGATACAATTGGAAACGAGACTCGTCAGACCAGGCAACGTGTTTCCAGTCATCAACAGTCCAATGGCGGTGTTGGCGGGCCCAGGCGAGGCGTAAAGCTTTGTGTCGTGCAGTCAACAACGGTACACGAGTGGGCCTTCGGCTCCGAAAGCCCATTTCAATGATGGTTCGTTGAATAGTTCACACACTGGCACTTGTTGATGCCCCAGCATTGAAATATGCGCCAATTTGAGAAAGGGTTGCACGTCTGTAATGTTTAATGATTCTCGTCAGTCGTCGTTTGTCCCGTTCGTTCACGATATTTTTCCGGCAGCAGCGATGTCGAAGATTTGATGTTTTACCGGATTCCCGATATTCACAGTACACTCGTGAAATGGTCGTACGCGAAAATCCAAATTTTATCGCCGCCTCGGACATGCTATGTACCATCTCTCGTGCGCCGACTATAACACCACATTCAAACTCACTTAAATCTTGATAACCTGCCATTGTAGCAGCAGTAACCTATCTAGCAACTTTGCCAGACGCTTATTGTCTTATATAGGCGCTGCCGATCGCATCGCGTTACTCTGATTGGTTCCATACCTGTTATTTGCATACGCACGCCTATGCCAGTTTTTTTGGCTCTCCAGGGTACATCCTAAGTCACCGTTTTTTTTTTTTTTTAAAGAATAACATCAAATAGGAAACTACTAAATACATAGTCGTAATAAAATTAAATTTAAAAAAAAATACACACAATATTTATTGATAATAAGTTATGGTACAAAAATTCTCAATTAAAGTACAAGTAATTCGTAAAACTGATAAAAATTTATCTAATTGGAATTCCATGCTGTACATGGTAGGAGAAGCAGTCTCGTTTGGTTTGAGGGCTGCACGAAACTGCCGGATGACCACACTGTGTGCAGTAGAAACTTGTCTGTTGCACGTGTTTCACTTGTGAACAAATAACACATTTTTTTCTGTACCCTCTTCTGTCATCGTATTTTGAGAGTGCCTGAAGAATGTGTCTTCCTGGTAGTGCAACATTACATAGAGTATTATTANCCCAATTAAAGTACAAGCAATTCGTAAAACTGATAAAAGTTTATCTAATTGGAATTCCATGCTGTACATGGTAGGAGAAGCAGTATCGTTTGGTTTGAGGGCTGCACGAAACTGCCGGATGACCACACTGTGTGCAGTAGAAACTTGTCTGTTGCACGTGNCTCGTTTGGTTTGAGGGCTGCACGAAACTGCCGGATGACCACACTGTGTGCAGTAGAAACTTGTCTGTTGCACGTGTTTCACTTGTGAACAAATAACACATTTTTTTCTGTACCCTCTTCTGTCATCGTATTTTGAGAGTGCCTGAAGAATGTGTCTTCCTGGTAGTGCAACATTACATAGAGTATTATTAGGTCCATACCAAGCAAACATAGATTCATCAACTGTAATTTTATACCCAGGGGAAAAAGTACTCTGCCATGTAGCAGTTGTCATCTTTACTATGAGTCTTATCTGGTACTATTTGTCATTATGTGCAGTCTCATTTGGCATTGCAAATGCCATAGCCATTATGACTTCTTCGAATCTGTGCAGTCCCATTCCGAATCTACTTCTAAAAGATGGTCCAGAAAATGTACCCTAAAGTTGTGACCGATCATTTGTATGTTGGTGTAATACATTGACACTCATTGCATACAACAAACCTTATAAAACTCATGTTTTGTGACTACTTTTTGCCTGTCTCGAATATATGCATTGGTGCATGCTAATATATGTTCTATCTCTTCTACAGAGAACAAAAACCAACCACATATCATGTTCTGACAATGACCTGGGATCTCGCACATGCAAGCGAGGTTTGTACTTGCTATCATTGTATCTATCTATGGTTTCCTCCACTCCTAATGTCAAGGAAGTTTGATGAGCTTGTATCACATCACTACTAGTATTTGTAATGGAAGTGTACTCGCCGCTTGTATCGAAGTATCTTTCTACACTCTCCAATTCTGACGAGTAACAATGAAGTCTCTGATGAGGTTGTGGAGAAATAGTCTGAGCCATGTAACAATGAAGTCTCTGATGATGAGGTTGTGGAGAAATAGTCTGAGCCATGTAACAATGAAGTCTCTGATGATGAGGTTGTGGAGGAGTAGTCTGAGCCATGTAACAATTAAGTCTCTGATGATGAGGTTGTGGAGGAGTAGTCTGAGCCACGAAACAATGACGTCTCTTATGATGATGTTGTGGAGAAGTAGTCTGAGCCACGTAACAATGAAGTCTCTGATGATGAGGTTGTGGAGTAGTCAGAGTCACGTAACAATGAAGTCTCTGATGAGGTTATGGAGGAGTAGTCTGAGCCACGTAATAATGAAGTCTCTGATGAGGTTGTGGAGAAATAGTCTGAGACATGTAACAATGAAGTCTCTGATGATGAGGTTGTGGAGGAGTAGTCTGAGCCATGTAACAATGAAGTCTCTGATGATGAGGTTGTGGAGGAGTAGTCTGAGCCACGAAACAATGACGTCTCTTATGATGAGGTTGTGGAGAAGTAGTCTGAGCCACGTAACAATGAAGTATCTGATGATGAGGTTGTGGAGTAGTCAGAGTCACGTAACAATGAAGTCTCTGATGAGGTTATGGAGGAGTAGTCTGAGCCACGTAATAATGAAGTCTCTGATGAGGTTGTGGAGAAATAGTCTGAGACATGTAACAATGAAGTCTCTGATGATGAGGTTGTAGAGAAGTAGTGTGAGCCATGTAACAATGAAGTCTCTGATGATGAGGTTGTGGAGAAATAGTCTGAGCCACGTAACAATGAAGTATCTGATTATGAGGTTGTGGAGTAGTCTGAGCCATGTAACAATGAAGTCCCTGATGAGGTTATGGAGAAGTAGTCTGAGGCATGTAACAATGAAGTCTCTGATGAGGTTATGGAGGAGTGGTCTGAGCCACGTAACAATGAAGTCTCTGATGATGAGGTTGTGGAGAAGTAGTGTAAGCCATGTAACAATGAAGTCACTGATGATGAGGTTGTAGAGGAGTAGTCTGAGCCACGAAACAATGAAGTCTCTTATGATGAGGTTGTGGGGAAGTAGTCTGAACCATGTAACAATGAAGTCTCTGATGATGAGATTGTGGAGTAGCCTGAGCCACGAAACAATGAAGTCTCTTATGATGAGGTTGTGGAGAAGATCAGACTCGGTGCATTGTTACTTCATAGACTACTACTCCAACACCTCGAATCTGAGCCACATAACAATGAAGATGATGCTTTACCGATAGAGCTGCTATTTTGGTTGAATGCCTCTGATGTATGTTGCAGAGTGGTTTTTCTTTTCTGGCNGATGCTTTACCGATAGAGCTGCTATTTTGGTTGAATGCCTCTGATGTATGTTGCAGAGTGGTTTTTCTTTTCTGGCATGATTGTTGTCCTGTTCGATGCTGGCTTGAATCTTCCACTGAAAGAAACAGTTTTTATACTATACACCAATTTTATTTTTTTAAAAACTGTAGAATTAACATGTAGGATCATGTATAAATGAATCTATAACAAAAATATTTGTACTTAATTATTTGCAATAATAACTACAATAACATTATATATTAAAATGGTTTAAAAAATTTTAACATTATATATTATTATAATTTTTTATTTTAATGAATAATTACTTCTTTTTACAGTATACCGAAGTGATCATAACAAAGTATTTGTTAGGTGAAAAAATTAAATTGTATTTATAAACTGCATATAAACATAGCAATCCAGTGTTATGCTAAACTCAAACTGTATGATTAAAAATGCATAACTTTTATTTATTAAATGATATTGAACAATATTTCACATTGAAAATAAATGTGTGGAAATGCCACTGTTTTAAGGATGTGAAATTAAAAATGTATTGGTTGAGACATTGCAGTCATTTGATTTGGACATGTTATTTCAAGTGCTCGACTAAATATAGCAGCACTTTCTTACTTGTTTCTACAATCTGAATTAAACAATATCAAAGGAAGGGTGCCTGTTGTCAGAGATTACAGCATTTTTTCAATTTAAAAATAAATGTTATAACAATTTTGTGTAATTTTTTTAACTGTTGTATGTTTTAGCATTACATTTGATTTGTATGTATGTAAATTCAGTAATAATTTTTTATGCCAATGTTGTTGTTGTTGTTGTTGTTCTTTTTTTTTTTTTTAAATGCCCATATAAATATTACTCCAAAATGCATCATTCAAAGACCATTCACTTACTTTGCGAATCAGTATGTTGCAAAATACATCCAGGCTGCACCGATACTACTGTGCCCTACTGGCGAAGGTCAACTGCCCGCACCTTCGTTGTTGTGTGATCAACCTCCAACTTCACTGAAGCCACACACCCAGATGTGGCTTTCACATTACCGTAACATTTAACAAGATGCCATTGGTCACCGAAATTAGCCTTACCACATGCATTTTCACTGCCGAATGCATCAAAATATATTGCGTCAACGTAGTCTGTGTCGCCTACCGCACAACTCCGCGCCATTTCAGAATGAACAGGCGTGCCAACACCATTCTTGAATGAGCTGAAAGAGAATTTCCTGCGCTTCAGAATGGTATATACCACAGTCCTGCTAGTAGTACAGAAAGTACCCATATTTGCCGCATAAAAACCTCCTACCGGTGGGCTGCTTTGTCCAGCCGGTAGGACGCTGTACAATCTGTCATTAAAAGCTGTATGGCACTCTTGCCCGAGACGAGCTGTTTAAAAAAGCCACTGTTACTGACACTATATCTCTTCTATCAAAGGAGATACGTGAGATTTGATAATGACACACTTGAAGGCAAATCTCAGGCCGCAACATGCAGCGTGTATCGAGTGGTGAAGAGAGTAGGAGAGTAGGCTGGCCGATGCGTCTGCTTGACTAGTGAGACCATTGTGGACGCATCTTTACCGTCCTATCTTCAGGGCAATGACAAATACCAGTGATAGCCAAGTTCATTTTTTTTTTAGTGCCACGTGTGATTTTAAAAATGTATTCAGGGGCTGCATAAAATATATATTTACAGTATTAAACTNGGCAATGACAAATACCAGTGATAGCCAAGTTCATTTTTTTTTAGTGCCACGTGTGATTTTAAAAATGTATTCAGGGGCTGCATAAAATATATATTTACAGTATTAAACNATTTTTTTTTAGTGCCACGTGTGATTTTAAAAATGTATTCAGGGGCTGCATAAAATATATATTTACAGTATTAAACTTTTCACAACTTTATTTTTTTAAAGCTTAGTCAAGTTTCATTATAGCATAGTCTATGTGAGGAAATAAATTAAGAATTTAATTCGCACACACAAAATAAAACCATATAATTTTTGAGAAGCATGAAAATACATATAATAAATAGGATGACATACATGACTATTGGACTTATTTATCTAGCGCTGCAACACTATTTTATTGCCAATAAAAATGTCGAAAAATTCAAAGCAAAGAAATGCTATATAATTATAAAAAGTTGCAGCTCAGTCAATTGTTTATCTTTGTTTGCCAGATATTTTAAGGGGGTTGTATGGAATGGTGCAACAGACCTCACGCAGCCTGCCAGTAGGACATGATTGACGTATACAATGAGCACATTCTAGAGAAATATTTCCGCTCTAAATTGATTAATAAGAATTTTAATGTCAACATGTTTCTCAGTCACATTCATGCTGCCATCGGAAATAAGAGAAAAGTATTAATTTTTGGTCTCTTTGAACTGTAGTACCTTAACTTCAATTTCCACAACCTCCAATGGGGTTTCGTTTCAAATATAGACACTGGCTCTCCAGCCAACATAAATAATTAATAATGATTTTGCATTTTAAATTTACATAGGTACCACTTTTTTCTGTACTTGTATATAAGTAGTGGCATTAGTGCACAATAAGCACTTCCCAACCAGACTTTGAAATGTAACAGGTGCTTGTATTTTTTTTTTTTAGGTCAAAGTGTAAGATAAAAAANGCACTTCCCAACCAGACTTTGAAATGTAACAGGTGCTTGTATTTTTTTTTTTTAGGTCAAAGTGTAAGATAAAAAATGTAGTAAACAATGCACGTAGCAAGACTATGGTGGGTGATAGTTTGACAAAAAAAACTGTGTCCAACACNAAAAAAATGTAGTAAACAATGCACGTAGCAAGACTATGGTGGGTGATAGTTTGACAAAAAAAACTGTGTCCAACACAGAATAATATACGAGCGTGAATGAACCGATGGTTTGGAATTAGATTTGAAGTAATACTGTACCAAAATAGTTAACGACATATTGCATGTATCAATCTGCAGCAGCCATAATGCACTGGGGATTCACATTTATACACGCTTAGTTTGTGGAAAACTAATCAAATACATGTTGAATACTGAATGGTACTATCAGTGTGTGGACTGTGTTTACAATAGAGGATTACATTATATTTTTTACAGTTTTGTAAAAATAAAAATATAAAACATACATTTTTATAATTAAATTATGTTCAAAACACAATCATAAAATCTTATCTCTTGTTATAGACAAAAGGATACACAATTTCGTAAAATGTTGTTGAAACCTAACTCTAAAATCTAAGTTTTCAAGAANCTTGTTATAGACAAAAGGATACACAATTTCGTAAAATGTTGTTGAAACCTAACTCTAAAATCTAAGTTTTCAAGAACTAAATTAACAACAAAATTACATAATATTTACACGCCCCTAGCATAAATTTCAGAATTCCAATAAATTTTTTATGATACTGCCATCAATATTCTATAAATTTCAAGATCAGATTTCACGATAATAAACTAAATTTGGTTGCAATTGATAGCCTCCGAAGCATGTGACAGGCGATACGTCCTTCATTCCCTTCAGTTTTGATTTTTTTTTTAATACTNCTTCATTCCCTTCAGTTTTGATTTTTTTTTTAATACTTTACCTTTTTAAATGTTACTTGAAGCAGAGAAATCAACCTTCAGAAGGCGGTGAACACACCTTAAGTATGGTGTATGAAGGAAAACCCCAAAGAAATATATTTTTTCAGAAATCTTTATATTGTTCAGTGAGTCTACAAAAACTGTTATCTATAACCAACAGGGTTATCACACACAACTTGTATAAATTCTGAAAAAATTTATAACATTTCTTTAAACGATTTTCTTAAACCCTCCACTAAAAAAACAGTTAAAACACACAAGTATAAAGGTACNTTTATAACATTTCTTTAAACGATTTTCTTAAACCCTCCACTAAAAAAACAGTTAAAACACACAAGTATAAAGGTACATATCTTTTAATTTTTCTCCCTTCTTACGTCACCCCTCCCCTATAACTATCTCAAAACGGAGGATACATCCCCTTAATTGTCTGTCCCCAAAGCCAGGTTCTCTCTCTCATCCATAAGCCCTGAAAGTGTTTATTTATGCCAAATTCCTGGATTCTAGAAGCATTTGTTCCTTCCATCTCTTCTTATTGGTCAGTTCAAAATGCAGCCGTGCCCTATGGCCGAAAAGTTGTCTGCTGGAGCGAACGTAGGAGGGGAATGAGAGCGAGGCAATCACAGCGCCACACAACGTTCGCTCGTATCAGTTCTTGGGTGACACACTCTCCAACTAGACATCACCCTTACTGCTCCGATGGGAGGGCCCCATTTCATCACTAGGTATGGTATTTTCTGCAATCATTCTTGACCGTTGAAACTTTTGTACGACGAAAACTTATATTCTATAAAAGTTTATACTTGATAGAAAAAAAAATACATTACTGTGACATCTTCACATAACCAAACAAATAAAATAGTGAAACATTTTTAGTTTTAATGTGAAGAAATCAAATTCTTAGTTTTTTGTGGATCATTCCTTCCTTACTGCTACGTATTGTCAATTTTTTTNTTTAATGTGAAGAAATCAAATTCTTAGTTTTTTGTGGATCATTCCTTCCTTACTGCTACGTATTGTCAATTTTTTTTCTCAGCACTTCTCTTCCGAGTGCCTAGGCCGGTTCGAGGATCTGCTTTCCTTTGGTAATATACGTATAGTTTAACTATTTGTGGGAGTAGACACTCGCAGTATAATTCCTTTAACCTTAGTAGCATTTCCTATTTCCACATCTGCATAAATCTGTCTGAGATATATTTAAGGTCTCTTGTATCTAATAAAATTAAGACGAAGGTTGTGCTTGTCTACCAGTTAAAGAGTTTTTTTTTTGCTCCCAAATCCTGTGTTGCAATTTTACAAATAGCCCACATTTTGTCACGGTTGAACCAGTCTACTTTTCAAAATGCTTAACAGCAATGTGTTTATTTGTGCATGCATACTCGGTGGCTTGTGGGTAAGCTGGTGGCTTGTACACATGCTGCTTCACAGTGCTGGAACATGTGTGGTGTCCCTCCAATGGCACACGGCTCCTCAGTTGCTTCCAGTCAAACACACTCGTCTTCACTCCACTACCGATATCTTTCTCTTTAATTGTGTTTTTCCTTCTGTGCAATTTTTTTCTATGATTACTTTGTATTGTTAGCATCTTAGGAATAACATAGGTGTACGCTTGATTTAATAACTGGTTTCTTTTAATACTATCCCACGAGATAAACTGCCCTTACACACAATCAACTGTCAGTGGTGGCAGATATGAATTTTCTAACACTGTTTCTCAATTCCTGGTTATCATATATGTAGCCAGGTTATTCAAGGTTCTCTATTATTGTCCTGCAAAACCAAACTGAATAATGGATATTGTTGAATACATGATTATATCAAAAAAGTTACTATCCAAATTTTTGTTACACTTTTTAAAATGATTTTCTCTTAAAGTATGTATAATTTGTTAGCTATTACTTTAACTATTTTCTCATCACAGTATCCCTAAATGGCATAAGAATANCTATTATCTCATCACAGTATCCCTAAATGGCATAAGAATAAAACTTTGAGTGAAAGACTTTAATTACCTCCTTTATGTTGACCATGTACCAGATTTGGCTGAAATTGTTTGGAATGTGACATGAGCTGAGTTAAGTTGAGAGATTGCGGTAACAAGATATGTTTGCAGCCGTTTCAATAAGGCTTGAATTTCTGCTTTGAAGAAGTTCCATCTGCTAAGAGTTGAATTTCAAACAAAAGATTTGAACATTATGTTCCACTGTGACATACCTATTTCAATCTCTTTATTACTTTTTTCCAATATAAAAAAACTAGATATGTATTACAAGCATCCCTACAACAGTCATCTCAAGTTATNTGGGCTTGTAGTGATAAAAAGCAGTTTGAACTTCTGAGTGTGTAGGCTATGCAAAGTGGATCGAATTTACATTAGTGAAATAAGTATGCTTCCTTTTAATTGCCAAACTAAAAGCATTGAGCTTCCGAACCCAAATAGAATAAACCTTACTCTAGTTTTTTCTGATAGATCAAGAAAATAAAATTATTTTGAAAAAATTTTATATACTGATTATTTGGAAGCGATTAATCGGTTTTAATAATTACAACCTTCCGATCTAATCGATAAGCACCTAATAAATTATTTTGTTTCAATGGCCATCCCTATTCCTTACAAGTGGCAATCATTTAATCCATGTTTTTTTTTTNCCTAATAAATTATTTTGTTTCAATGGCCATCCCTATTCCTTACAAGTGGCAATCATTTAATCCATGTTTTTTTTTTTGTTGAACAATTTAAATTTACCTTGCATAAAAATAAATCAAAAAGTAGACAGTGAGTTTAATTTATNTTTTTTTTTTTGTTGAACAATTTAAATTTACCTTGCATAAAAATAAATCAAAAAGTAGACAGTGAGTTTAATTTATTATTAATTCAATCTGATGAATAATGCAAACATTGCATATCTTACAAAGAAAATTTAAAAGTTTAAGACGTTAAAAATTATCTTATTGCACCGCACACGCACGCACACGCAATTACCAAGTGAAGAGTTCAAGAGGTACTGAGTGAGCCAGTTATTTCCCGGAAAAGTGACCCTTCATTTGGTGGCAAATGAACAAGAGAAACATCCCTCTATTGGCTCATACTGCCCAGCATTAGTTAGGGATTCCAACCACCCAAGTGTCGCGTGAGAGACTGTTTANATCCCTCTATTGGCTCATACTGCCCAGCATTAGTTAGGGATTCCAACCACCCAAGTGTCGCGTGAGAGACTGTTTAGCAGTGCTGGCAACACAGTTACAATTAGACGAGAAAACCTGCTTACAGAACATGTGGAAAAGCTTGTGTTTCTGCATGGAAGATTATCCAAGTAACTTACCTTTTACCACATAGCAACATGTTTTCATAATACATATATTCCTTAGTACTTACCATAACTGCCATAAATGCACAGATAAGACAATGACATTTTANATGTTTTCATAATACATATATTCCTTAGTACTTACCATAACTGCCATAAATGCACAGATAAGACAATGACATTTTATAATGGTGACCAACTTATTTTTTACAACCTGTATGTATCAAAATGGGTTTAGAAATTTTAAAAACCTGAATTTTTGTTATTGTTGTACTTCAGTACTGACAAACCCATTTGGTGAGAATGAAAATTGCATGGATATCAATGACAGTTGTAATATTTTTAATTTCTTGGGATTTATATTATTTTACATGTATAACAAAGGAAATGTACTTCAAAGGAAAAACAATAATATTATGTTGTGGCAAAATGTAGTTATAAGAATTCTCATCTCGTATCTCAAATTTTTTTAGGCATCTTGTCTTGAACCAAAAAAGTGCTTCTCGCACATGCCTAGATTAAAACAATGTAAATATCATAAAAATGTGAGTAGAAGAAAGCTTTTTCTTTAAGTGTAGGATTTTAGTTTAGAATTACAACTTTACACCTACCAGCAACGTATCTTTTTTAGTTTTTTTTTTAATACTCGCATATTGCTATTTTAGTTTTTATCATTTTAAAAGAACTAGAATGAATCACCATGTGTAAAACTACAAACTGGCAACAGACAATTTTAAGGAAGGGTCACTTTAAGAAAAGTAACAATAGCAAACATTCTACAGCATATGTATCATGTTATCACTGTTAGTACAACACCGACAGATGGCAGAGTGGTGAAACATTGGACTTACATTCAGTACGACCTGGNCATGTTATCACTGTTAGTACAACACCGACAGATGGCAGAGTGGTGAAACATTGGACTTACATTCAGTACGACCTGGGTTCGAATCCGGGTCCGGCCATCCTGATGATTCCCTGAGATCACTCCAGGTGAATGCTGGGACGGTTCCTCACTACAGGCCGTGGCCCATTCCTTCTCCGTTTCTGCTTCTCTAAGCAACTTGCTCCGTCTCTAATGACCTCGCTATCAATGAGGCATTACTTACCTACCTACCTACCTAGTACAATAATTTTAAATTACTAATGATTATATGAATAATTTTAAATTACTGATGATTATGACTGCTTTACGTTAATCTTTGAAATGTAAAGATTATCATCATCATTTCTTCTCAAACATTCTCAAGCAGACATAGAAAACATGTAAGAGAACATTCCTCTGCCTCAAATGTGTAGTACGTTCAAAGAGAGCTTTTTTTTTTTTTTTTTTCAGGAGAAAAATAAGTATCTACCATGGTTAGAAGAGGAAGCTGACGAGAAGAAGACATACNCATGTTATCACTGTTAGTACAACACCGACAGATGGCAGAGTGGTGAAACATTGGACTTACATTCAGTACGACCTGGATTCGAATCCGGGTCCGGCCATCCTGATGATTCCCTGAGATCACTCCAGGTGAATGCTGGGACGGTTCCTCACTACAGGCCGTGGCCCATTCCTTCTCCGTTTCTGCTTCTCTAAGCAACTTGCTCTGTCTCTAATGACCTCGCTATCAATGAGGCATTACTTACCTACCTACCTACCTAGTACAATAATTTTAAATTACTAATGATTATATGAATAATTTTAAATTACTGATGATTATGACTGCTTTACGTTAATCTTTGGAATGTAAAGATTATCATCATCATTTCTTCTCAAACATTCTCAAGCAGACATAGAAAACATGTAAGAGAACATTCCTCTGCCTCAAATGTGTAGTACGTTCAAAGAGAGCTTTTTTTTTTTTTTTTTCAGGAGAAAAATAAGTATCTACCATGGTTAGAAGAGGAAGCTGACGAGAAGAAGACATACCCAGATGACAAGTTTCTTCACATATACTCTTCTGACATCATCACACAGCCTCTGTGACCTCAACAAAGTATACAACAAGAGTATACAACAGTGTAACTGAGGCGGATATTGCAGCCCAAGTGACACTCTATCAACTGATATTTTGCAACAAAAACCAATAGACATGTCTACCTCAGAATTTATACTTATTTACATATATTAAGAAGTTATTAATAGCTTAAGTGAAATTTTTACCTAAAATGTGTTTGATACTGGTTACTTCAATAAAACAAACTAGTATTGAAAATCCACCATTTATTTGTACAAAAGCTGTGTAAAAAATCTGTGCATGACAAAACAATAGCAATTTAGAATTTTAGATTAAATTATGATAACATGGGATAAATTTAGAAAATGAGAAAAAAAATTTTTTTTTTTTCTCCGTTATTTACAACAGAATAGATACAAGAAAACAGATCATCTCAAATGAAACCTTTCATAATATGCCACATGTAAACATTTTCATGTGAAAACATAAAATTCNTATGCCACATGTAAACATTTTCATGTGAAAACATAAAATTCTCTCATTCAGATTACATTATACCATTGCTGTGGAAAGTGACTTAAAAAATCGCTGAACTAATGAAACGTACACACCCTCTTGTGACCTGAAAGAAGGAATTATTTTTCCACACAAACATTGTAATGTTTACAGGTGACACATTACCTCACACCACAAATAACCCTTCTGGGAAGGAGTGTGGGTTCCTTTAAGGTAGCTTGCGAGGATGAACGTGTGAATTTCTGACGGCGCTGCGAGGACCTCGGTCAAGTCCTCGGAAGGAAATCTCATGGTTTTGAAGTCATCCGGCCCAATGGTCAAGTTTTATCATTTTCTGAGCGAGTCCTCATAACGACCATGGAGATTCAAACGCTTAGTGCAGCTAAATGCCGCCAGGAAGTGCTCTTGTCGATTTTCTGCATATGGATCAAGAACTTGGATACACACTTCCTCTTTACACACTGATATGAGCACCTTCAGTTTCTGTGAGGATCTTGCTCACGACCAATTGGAAAAGAAAGTTTGAATTTTTAATTTATCTGTTAACACAGAGTAACGCAATCATCCTAAAGCGCTGACAACTATTTGTATGTTGGACAGTATTATTAATTATGTAAAAAAAGTGTGGAAANACGCAATCATCCTAAAGCGCTGACAACTATTTGTATGTTGGACAGTATTATTAATTATGTAAAAAAAGTGTGGAAACATTTGTTTCCCTTAATGCCTGTGTACGATGTCATAACTTTTTTATTACTTTTCCTTATGAATTAATTTTTTTATAGAATATTGGCATTGCTTTTAGACACTGACGTTCATTTTTNACGCAATCATCCTAAAGCGCTGACAACTATTTGTATGTTGGACAGTATTATTAATTATGTAAAAAAAGTGTGGAAATATTTGTTTCCCTTAATGCCTGTGTACGATGTCATAACTTTTTTATTACTTTTCCTTATGAATTAATTTTTTTATAGAATATTGGCATTGCTTTTAGACACTGACGTTCATTTTTAATTGCATTAACTCAGGTGTGAAATACAATTATACATGGATTGGTAAGCAAGAAATCTCGTCTCTTACTAGCGTGACCTAGTTTCTAATCAAAGTGGTTGACAATGTCGTGCTGCAGTACATTTTCTCAAGGGAGTTTCTGCTCCCCAAGAGTGTTTGTGTCATGCCGTCCTGTCAAATAACCAATCACACAGTACACTTAATGAATTAAGATAGTTTTAATTTCAGTAAACAATTATATAGAAAAAATTTCACTTTTGTAAAATATTAATTTTCTCAGAAAATATGATTTATTTTTATAAATGTATGCAACTCTGTGCTATGAAAATCTGCCGTTAAAATTCTTGCAATCTACCAAAATTAAACATACACACAACTCACCATATTTTTTTAAACCAGAAGTTATATTATCTGTAACTCTAACAAAACCTCTGGTTATAATACAAATTCATTATCTTGCAAATATACAGTATTGGCTATGTCTATATAGAAACTTCTGTGTATTCTATGTACTAACCCTAGTACTGAGGTACTTTACTTGCCTCCCACAATGACGATCCGGGTTTGATTCCCAGTGGTGTAAACCCCGGATTTTTCGCAAGTGGAATAAGCAATGGTCGTTGCCGGTGGGTTTTCTCGGGGCATTCCCATTTCTCCCACCATTGCATTCCGTCGCTGCTCCGTATGCACTACACGTCACCCTCATCGGCGCTGAAGACCTCAGCTGTTGTACTCTGACAAAATCTTTCAGTCACTGAGGCATTTTCATTAATTAAATTTTATAATAGTATTATCCATCTTAGAATAAACACATTTGTGGCAAAAAACTCTATTGGAAATGAACATGTGTGCTGTAAATTACAAAAACCTAATGAAATCTTAAATGTTATTCTATAATCTAGATTTTTGCCTATATTTATTTTTTGAGTAGTTTAAATAATTTGAAATGTGTGGTTCTTTAATTGTAACTATTGTGGTATTAAAGAAAAAAGCAAGGGCAGTAAGTAACACCAAGTCATAATATGGTTTAAAAACTATTTCTGTTTTCCAATGTATTTTTTGTTTTAAATTTTAGTTAAGGCTAAACGTCTCGTCGACAGCGAGGCAATCTGAGACGCAAGTATTACCAAGTATATCAGGGAAGAAGAAGGAATCGGCAATGGTTTGATTAAGAGACACATCCCATAATTCAGGGTAGCCGGACCGGGATTAAAACCCAGAAATTCCTGAATGCAAGTCCAGAGATTTACCTCTGTGCCAACTCGTTTGGTTTCAGTGTTCATGATCTTAGATATATTTTTCTTAAATTTCCCTGAGTGTGATAGCTGAATTCATATAAAATGTGAGAGCACGCCATTAATAAGAGATCTATTTAAACCACATTTATAAAAGCGAGGGAAAAAATTAAATTGTGTTCTGTGACAGGTTTTAAAACAAAGTAAGCTAAAGACACACACACAGTCTACATTAGTTGTACATTAGTTGTACATTAGTTGTAATGACAAGCTGGTGCAGTATTTGCTTATCCCAAGAGTAAAATCATATTATGTGCATTTTGCACAAACAGATGAGGTTTGTGTCAGTATGGAATGTCAAGAGCTATGTAAATCCAACTGATAGTTACAAGGATTTCTGTATTGGGAATTTGAAGTGGTATGCATACGAATTCCCTATACACAATGAAAACTTTTTTGTTCATACTGTGCCATGCGACACAAACCAAAGCTGGAAGAATTAGCGACGATCTCTATTCCGTAAGAACTTCAATTTTGCAGTAATGACAGCGTTTTGTAGTTGCTAATACGTGCTTTCAAATCTTAATGCATGATAAAGAAACTTCTGTTTTAAGCAATCAAAGTAGTTTCAAATCTAAACTATTATATGATATGCATTTTGCAGGAATCAGTATTGTCGTTACTGTGGTGTCCACGAAATCTTCAGAGCACTTCAGACCTCACTGCGAGTAACAAGGACTTCAGTGTTCATGTTCGTTGTAGTAGAAAAAAATTTAAATACATTCTTAGGATGTACTCGGAATAATCTATGGTTGCAAGAATAAGTTTGCGAGGATTGGGAGTTCGGTTGTATAGTTCATTCACAGTTACTTCCAACTTTTCTGAAGCTCTGCTAAAGTTATACTTCCAGGATATTCCTCTTCCTCATGCAAACAAAGATTAACCGAGTCCAGAAAATTACACCAAAGGGTCAACACAACGTATTCGTTAGCACACAGGATAATAATATTTTGCATAAGAACTATTTATTACTAGATTTTACTAACACTGCATTAATTAAAAATGAAATACTAATTGATAAAATATAAATTAAAGTTAAATGTAACCAAAAATAAGGTACTCATATGTAAACACAAGTACAAAACGCTTGTAACACTAGGAAACAACCAATCACATCGTACGTGGGGATATTTTTTGAAGGTTTGATTCAAAAGTGTGAAGAAACCACGAATAGAGTATAGTGTAAAATTGTAAGGTTTGCTGAGAGCACTTCAAACTGGCTTGTTACGAGGGCTTCTGAGCTTTGTGTACATTTTAAGGGGTCTGCTTACTTGTATGTTGAATGCGCTTCAGAACGCTTGAAACACACGCGATTTTTGAAGAATATAGTAAATAGATTCACAATTTGTTTTCGTAAAAAAAATTTTCGGCTACATCAGTTGGTTACATTCAGGATATCGTGTATAGAGGAGTATAGGAAATATTTTATTCAAACCCTTCAACATGGCCAGAAATGGCATTTTCATGCCATTATATCTTAAAATGTTAGTACTTGATATGAATAAACTAAAATACCCAAGACGCCAGCACTGTACTTTTATATATACTTTTTTACAATAAAATTATATGGTCACTGCTTAAAATCTCATAGGTATATGCTGCACAACAGAAAGCCTGAACGCTAGTTGAGTAGCTTGCGTTTACAGTGATGGCGCACTTTATTCATGAGGAATTGTTGGCCTTATCAATTGCAGGAAAATAACATTAAGATAGACGGGCGTTTTAACTGTAATCATTTGCCTTATGTACTACGAGGAAATTTTACATTCCTATGCTTTCTTCTTTCCAAGGTGATATAAATAATTAGCTCGGTATCTCAGTGATGTCAGTATTTATAAAATACCATTTTTACGAGTAACTNCCCAAGGTGATATAAATAATTAGCTCGGTATCTCAGTGATGTCAGTATTTATAAAATACCATTTTTACGAGTAACTACACATATGAGTACAATGTAAAATGCAATAAGTAACTTCGATATACAGTATGTGCTTTTACGGAATGAACACACTTCTCTGCTTAGCACAAAATGTTGGTAAAATTAGTCTATCATTACTCTGGTGTACAAAACACGCTGTTACGTTAGTTTTCAAACAGGTTTAGTTTTTAACATAATTAGTAATTTTAACATTTACTAAAACACATTAAGTTTCCTATGCTAGGCATCTTTCAATTGTGATAGTTTAATTTATCTTTACTGAGCAGAAAAGATATTGGTGTTCTTATTACTTTATGATCAGTCTCTTAGTCACCTCATATTTTCCAATTAATGTTCGTAAAACGTTATTCAAAGAACGGTGCCGGTGGCTGAATGGCTAGTGTATTCACCTCCCACCAAGGCAATCTGTGTTCGATCCCCAGCNTTCAAAGAACGGTGCCGGTGGCTGAATGGCTAGTGTATTCACCTCCCACCAAGGCAATCTGTGTTCGATCCCCAGCACGTTCAGACCCGAATGTTATCGAATGTGAGGAAACTTGACGCAAATTTCCTCCGCCCTTTAATTTAAATGCAGCTCCATCCCCGTCTTATGTAATCCATTCTTCAGGCTCGCCGGAACGTCAAGTCTATCTTTGAGCAGAGCAACCGANTTCAAAGAACGGTGCCGGTGGCTGAATGGCTAGTGTATTCACCTCCCACCAAGGCAATCTGTGTTCGATCCCCAGCGCGTTCAGACCCGAATGTTATCGAATGTGAGGAAACTTGACGCAAATTTCCTCCGCCCTTTAATTTAAATGCACCTCCATCCCCGTCTTATGTAATCCATTCTTCAGGCTCGCCGGAACGTCAAGTCTATCTTTGAGCAGAGCAACCGACTCCATTGACATCAGCTCCAAAATCATTCATGTTGGCCCTGCATGAGGCAGAAACCACTGGAGGATTATGATTATTATTAGTCGAAGAACAAACACAGTTTTGTGAAAATTATGACTTTTATCGATTCATTACAGTCTTTTTATCCTAGTGGCTAGCAAAAATATTGCTTTAACCTTAAAATGCCTGCTGAAGATGATAGTTATGTAGTATAATTAAACACCATTAAAATAGGTGTAAATGTAAATAGCTTAAAATATTTGTAATTTTTTTTATAACTATGTATTAACACAAGTTTTTTTTCCCAGTGTGGAGCCTCGCTGGCCGTCTGGGGCAGTGGTCGCTTTTGCGTCACGCCCATGTGGCGATGGTATTCTGAATTCATAATCGGCCATTGAGTAGTGGCAAGTGGTTCGGAGCCCACTATAATCAGGAGGTGTCGTCTCATTAAGCCTTTATTTGTGTAAAATCATTCAAATTAAAACCCTGCTTTTGCCTTTTATATGTATATGTACTTGTAAGCAACTTTCATTTTTGCAGGGAAGAATGAAACTAACAAAAGAAATGCTGTTTTAATAACGCAAGTTACATTTCCGTAACTTTTAACTCCACAATAGTCTCATGTGAATTTTTGACGTGCAGCACAAATACGCAGAAGAGCTGCGTGAGGCATTGCAAACGTAGGGAGGGGTCGACGCTCACAGAGGTTCCACATGCCAAGAAACATTATTTTACAGTCAGCGTCTATATTTGTAAACCCTGCTGGCCTTGTGCAAACAAGAGCACAAACTGTACACAAATTCACTAGCTAAGAGCCCTTGTGTGGAATGTTGACTTAAAAGATCATTGCATTGGTAATTTACATTGTTGAATTGTCACTATCTGAGTTACGATGGCTTAGTCCCTCAAAAAGATGTTTACACTTTATACATGTAACACATGTATGTATGTAACACATACGAACACTCAAACTTCTAGGTATGTTAGAAGAGACCAAATGAGATATGTTTTATTAAATAACCATATATTGGAAATGGATAATTGAGGTAATTTTTGATGTGATTTATAATGAACATGAAAACATTACATTTAAATATAATTGTAACCCTTTACAAAAACTATTCAAAAGTGTGGCCTCCTGCTTTAATACAAACTGTGCCACCACGTCTGTCGTACACGTTCAAAGACAGCAGGCACGTGCTGTAGAGGATAAGCAGCTTGCAAGCACACGAGGTGTTTAGCAGGATATTTTGTTTCAAATGTCAGACATATGTAATATATTTCACATAAAATGTAAAACCTGTTGATTTTGATTTACAATATTCTGGGTAATTTAAACCTTAAATAAGCATGCAAGAAAATAGAACGTATAACAATACATGCTCTATTAAGACTCTAGTTCTGTATTTCGAATACTTGTGTGTAATTTTTACAGCCTGTTTCACAAGTATTTGAGTTTGTTATTTGGACTGTGGTGGGTTAGCTAAGATTTTTCTAGAATGTGTTAGATTTGATTCTTAGTCCTCTTAGGTTAGGTTATGTTAGGTTGAGTTTGATTTGTTTTAATTTGCGTGTATTGTGCAAATTTGAGACCAGTTAGTAGTGTAAAGGTGCTAAAGAAAATGGTCAGANGGTTAGGTTATGTTAGGTTGAGTTTGATTTGTTTTAATTTGCGTGTATTGTGCAAATTTGAGACCAGTTAGTAGTGTAAAGGTGCTAAAGAAAATGGTCAGAAAGCATAAATGAAAACCTCTGTCGAATACTGCCAAAACCAAAAATTTTTAAGACCTCATTACTCGAATTGTGCATCTGAAGCCAAGTGACTGCAAAAATGTGAAGAAAACAATCGTGAACTGCTGACAAAGTTTAACGAGAGTCGAAGACGGGTTCTAAAATACACGGAAGAGCAAGAAAACGGACACGGATCGTATGAACGCGACGCAAGCCGACGAATCGGAATAGATCCATGCTGATTCATAATACACAGAAACGTAGGCTTAAATATTTACAACTTAGAAAAATATAAATTGACTGGATTTGAAAATCAAAAACTATAATACTTTAATTTTACTTTACGAAAGTCAGTTAATTATTTTTAGCAGTCATATGTAACTTCACATTATTTCCCACTTTCATTTTTAAAATAATTCTGTTCATTTTTAAAAGTGCTGTATTGCCCACAAAATAAAAATAATAATTTCATTAGTGGTTTCGAGTGAATTTGGTTTCCATAGGGATATGGTTTTGAATGTGCCAAGACGCATTCGCTGAAACATTCTCAAAGCAGATGAGTAAAATGTTTATGACCCAAACTATTTTCAAGAACATCGCCGAAAACCAATTGATTTCTCTTTAATATAAGTAGATATATTAAAAATTATTTACGACTGCCATGTTACTCCCATTTTCTTGTTTTTGGGGTACTACTGGCTTTGGCCATACTTTAGCATCACAACTGAACGACCAAAATGCAGTGTGTTCATTTGATTATAACCACAATGTGACTACACTAATATAATACTTGATTCCTATTATCCATGCACATTCATGTATAATGCAAGAGTTCTGAGTTGATCAAACATTTTGTGTACGCAACCATGCCCACATACGTGGCACTGTTTATACAGCTCGTAGTGTTTTGTATTTCCGCATCAATGATGTCTTATAGTTATAACTCGCCTTGGTACGACAAACACATCAAATATATAACTGTAATATTATTTACATAAATTCTGTATGAGTTTAAACAGTTTCGTTAATCACCAAGTAAGCATAAACTGCAGATTAATTTGACTTTCCACATAACAGTAGCTTCGTGTGACCACTGCTGACAACATTACAGGCCGGTGTAGATTCCTCCACCACATTTGTCAGCCCTGACCAGCACTACATGTTGTATTTCATCGTACATTTTGGATGTTCATGTGTATGTAGCATGTCATTAAGTATTATTGATCGGTAATTTATAGATAGTTCTTATAATGTGTTACAAGTTTTTGAAAAAAATACATAGTAAATGTCAATCATTATAAAACGGGAATTTCAGCGCTGCCTGATTACTCAGATTGTTACGTAACAGCAAGGGACCTACAGTAACTGGTCACAAGTAATCATTTAGTACTGACAATATTCTGCCCAGGAAGTGTAATCAAACTGACTTTCACATTTAAGTGTTGAGTATTTCCAAATATGACAAAAATACTTAAACTTTTTTTTTTTATTTCCTGGTGTAAGATAAATACATTTCAAATTCGGTCTGAAATAATTTTGCATGTTTAAATCTTTATTAAAATATATATGTTATCGAAATATGTCTTTAAAAAAATTGTTTGTGGATGTAGCGGAAGCTGTTACTCACAAAAAGTTTTTATCAGTTTAATACATAAATACAAAGACTGGCAGCCACTGGTGTTTCTCTCATGTTCTTTCAGCTGTCAAAGACTACTAGATTACAAAATAAAGAATTAATAATTAAGAAACAGTTAGAAAGAGACAGCAACTTCGATAATATAATCAATAATCATACAGAGACCAGGACATGTTTTCCAAGCCTTGAGTAAAAGAAATAGAGGGCTTTATATGAATTTGATACTAAATGATAGAAGTTGACTTGGAGGTACTGGACTGTGCGGATATGTTAACAAAACATGGCATTTTCTTTGCAATAATTATGCGAGTGTGAAGATATTGATTAAATTGGCTATTGTAGTGACGCAAATTGCTATCACATTCCCATAAATATATATATATATGTTGATGTATGTTGATGTGTTATGGGGACTCAAGCACAAGTACTGGAAGCTCATGCAATTTGAAATTTTTTCAATTTTCCTGGCATAATTTTAAATATTTCAACAAAATTGACAAAAATTGCACACAACCAATCCTTCAACAAAATTGACGAAAATAATAGCACAACAACATGGCACCAATTTTTCAACAAAATTTACGAAAATATTAGTGGGACAAAGTGGCATGATAAGAAAACATTAATTTTTCAGCGCAATTCTGTTCCGAAGTGGCATCCCAAAATGCCGAGCTGGGGCGAGTGGGTAAAAAGTGGTACAAAAATTTCCCCATTTAATTTAAATTATTCAAATATTTGATTTATAAGCTACGCTAATTTGTAAATATTTTGTAGCTTCTAGTTCTTGTAGAACCAGTTTTACATAAAATCTTTTCACAACACCTTTCCCTTTTTGCAAGCCGGACCCGGTGTCTGTTAAAAATCTCTTCAGCCCACTGTTTAGTTTTCACAAATTTTTATGATGGGATAGTTCATTTTCACGACTAAGCATTTCAATCCACCCACCTACAAATAAAAAATACATAGGTTTATATTTATACCTTGGCAAAAAGACAAATTAAATTAAACCTGCATTAACGGTATTTAATCAGTATCTCATAGTTAACTTTGTTTTCAGTTTGTTCTAATTTTTACACTCTCTCGTCTCCGCTTGCGTGAACTAAATATCCAGCCACATAACTTACGCGCGTTCTAAGTGGGTAACATTATTTTCTACACTTTTATTTAGCATATGATAAAAGTAATAATTTTTCTTTTTTGTATGAAATAATAGTGTGAAAAAAGTATAACAATGGCACAAGCAATTTTTCAACAAAATCGACAAAAAATATTAGTGGGACAAAATGGAAAAATAAAAAAATTAATTTTTCGGCACAATTCCGTTTTAAAGTGACATCCCAAAATGCCGACCAAACTGGGACGAGTGGAAAAAAGTGGGACGATGATATTTGAATAAATACCAGTTCACCAGGAATTTCAATGAAAAAGAAATTATTTATCAAATCATAATTCTATCTCATGCATTGATTTCCCATTTTTCATTATCTTTAATCCTTTATATGTTAATTTAACTAGTCCTTCATTTAATTGTTTTATATAATTTTCATCTATCATTTTTATATAGCAATCTGGCAATGGGATTTTATATTCATCACCTATGATACTATTAATTTTTTTTTTACCAAAGTGAGAATCAACAATTTGAAAATCTGTAGCTTTATATTTTTTACCCTTCTCAAGTTCTTGTAGAATAATAAATTTATATGAACAATTTAACTTNATTGATTTCCCATTTTTCATTATCTTTAATCCTTTATATGTTAATTTAACTAGTCCTTCATTTAATTGTTTTATATCATTTTCATCTATCATTTTTATATAGCAATCTGGCAATGGGATTTTATATTCATCACCTATGATACTATTAATTTTTTTTTTACCAAAGTGAGAATCAACAATTTCAAAATCTGTAGCTTTATATTTTTTACCCTTCTCAAGTTCTTGTAGAATAATAAATTTATATGAACAATTTAACTTNCAAAATCTGTAGCTTTATATTTTTTACCCTTCTCAAGTTCTTGTAGAATAATAAATTTATATGAACAATTTAACTTGTTGAGTCAAAACAAAATTTTAATATCACTAAATAAAATATACATAAATGGAGACTGAATGCAAAATAAATGTAAAAACTGAGGTGAAGAAAAAGATATTAACTGTTTCTACTCACATAAAAAAAATGAACAAAGGATAAACACATTAATAAATTTAAAACCGTTTCAATCAGCAAGTTATTGAGATACAGTTAGAGAAAGTGTGTTGTGAAGAATGTGGAAAATATTTTTGTAGGTCATATCTTAAAGAATACAAACAAACTAAATCACAGATTAATAATAATAAAGAATATACAACAAAAATATGTAAATATTGTCAAGAAACTAAATATATCAATTTACTTACACCTCATCCTTGTACAAGAGATAAATATTATTTATGTAGAGTATGTATAAATGAGTATATGAGAAAGATATATAATAGGAAAAGCAAGCTAAAGCAGACCTGTCTGCATCAGAGAAAGAAATCACAATTGAATCTAATAAAAGTAGTGATGATACTGACAATACTCATCAATAAATACATTTCTGAAAATACATTATTTACATTTTAATTTCCGTATAAAACTACTTACTATATAAATATAGAGAGAAAAAAATGGCAACACCAAAGCTAGGTGAAATGAAAGTGAGAGAGTTAAGAGAAAATGCTAAATTTTTAAATATAAAAAATATACACAAGTTAAAGAAGAATGATCTAATTAAGGCAATAAATAAAAATGATAATCAAGTAAGTGAGCTGAAATTAGCAATACAGATGATGAGTGAGATAAGAGCAAAGAAAACTTATCTCAATAAGTTGAAAATAAAATAATTATGATAGTCAAATCTTTGAATACTGAAAATATACAGTTAAAGAAGAGTAATCTCATTAATGCCATAAATAAATATTATAATCAACATTAATTTAATAATTTACCTTTCGCTAATGCTGTTATTAGTGAAGAATATAAACCACATGAAAAATATTTCAAGAATATATTTCCATTCTTTAATAATATATATCTTGATTCTAGAAATAGAATATTTAATAAAACTTATATAGTTAATAAGGCCTTGATGAATAGACTAGACATATAATATAGAAAATAATATTGGTTTATTAGAGCCTAATCATTTTATGAATTTATCAAGATCTATAGTGTTTAAAATAATGAATGATGCCATTAAAGAGCACAAGGGACTAAAGGCTAATATAAAAATAATTGATAATTATCACATTCCCAATAATAATCAAGCAAAACATTTTTTGTTTCAGTCATTTAACTATACTATAACAAATGAAAGACAGCTAAAATTTCACAAACAAGCAAGAACAGAATTACTAACACAAATGTCTGATTTACAAAAAAGAGGATCTGGTCAGACATTAACAAATATTATTGGTTTGCAAATAGCTATTAATAAATATAATCCATTAAGTGGTTCATCATATATTGAACGACCCAAATTATTTAAAGATAAGAAAGCATGTATTAATGTTAAGAATAATGATGAAAAATGTTTTCTTTGAGCAATCAAATCATCACCATATCCGGCAGATGAAGATCCACACAGAGAAACCAAATATAATAAGACAGGATTAAATATACATAAAATACTAGATAAGTTTGATAACCCAATAAAAATACATGATATAACAAAAATCGAAGATAGAATTTTCTTGAGATGATAAATAGTTTCTCTTCCATTGAAATTCCCGGTGAACTGGTATTTAATCAAATATTATTGTGCCACTTTTATGCCACTTCGTCCNTTTCTCTTCCATTGAAATTCCCGGTGAACTGGTATTTAATCAAATATTATTGTGCCACTTTTATGCCACTTCGTCCAACTTTATAAATGTTAATTCTATTATCAAATTTTATTTATTATTGTTGTGCCCCTCTTCATCCTACTCTTGGTTTCNAACTTTATAAATGTTAATTCTATTATCAAATTTTATTTATTATTGTTGTGCCCCTCTTCATCCTACTCTTGGTTTCGATTGTGCAACTTCGGGAAAATTAGTTGCGCTAGAATTGTATATAGAATTTATATAGAATTGTANCGATTGTGCAACTTCGGGAAAATTAGTTGCGCTAGAATTGTATATAGAATTTATATAGAATTGTGCTAGAATCTTTATATATTTTATTTTTAAATTGAAATTGCATTAGAATCCTAGCACGCCTTGAAATATTGGTCAATATTAGCAAGATTTTGATGAAAAATGTATTGATTTCAATGAAATTTACACATTAGCCCAGCTTATAAAGCAATTATTTGAATAATTGTAATTAAATGGGGATATTTTTGTACCTCTTTTTTCCACTCATCCCAGTTCGACATTTTGGGATTTCAAAATGGAATTGTGCGAAAAAATTATTGTTTTTTTTACTGTGCCACTTTATTCCACTACTATTTGTTATTAATTTTGTTGAAAATTTAGTTTTGCCACTTTGTCCCACTGCTTGATTTTGTCCGTTTTGTTGAAAAAATTGAAATTTGTGCCAGGAACAGTTGGAAAAATTTGAAATTGTGTTTGAGTCCCCATAATACATCTACATATAAATAAATATATATTTATATATGATTTAGTTGTTAATATAAGGCTTACTCATCGGTAGAGACATTTGAAATTTCTGTTTCTGTTTGGCGACATGCTGGACTACAAAACCTCGTACGTTTATAGAAACTAACTATAACCGTTAACCAGTAGGGGGCCACCTAATACAATTATTCTCAAGAATTGTGTGTCAGTGTGCTTAGGCTATAAGGCCTCTGCACTTACCATGAGACTGAGTTTATTTGACCCTCCCTGGCAGATGCAAAACAAACAACAAACATTTAAAGCCAAAATGCTTGAAATTTCTTGTAACCTAGTCGGAAGATAAAATTATATCGCTGTGGCAGTGGCAGGTTAACAAATAACACCGCCTTTACTTTATAGAAAATTGTGGGGGGTAACGTGATAGCGGCGCACATTTTGCAGTCCTTTAGTCGTGGACGAGCACATGACGTCCAGTAGGGCCTTCTCATCAAACAAATGCTGTTCCTTAACATTTGTATAGTTTTGGTGCAGATGCACATAACAACAGAAATTAAATGGTTATTGACTAGATGAAAGATGACAAAGTATCACGTTCCGTGCGCAAAAAAAAACTGCCCTCCGGACAAATTTAAGGAATTAGTAAGTAGAAGGGATCATTTTCAGAGCAGAAGGGGTCATTTGCGAGGTAGAAGGGGTTGTTGTTGCCAAGGTTCAATTCTGCAATTGATTTTTCACCAATGGTCAAAATGTTTGTCTGAATGAGAGAAAGGCCTGTACGAAGAGCCCTTTTTGCGCAATGAAGCATTAAGATATTTGTCCTATGTAGTTTGTGCAAGGCGATACATTGAAAGAACATAACGAGATCTGCAAGGATTCGTCTACTGGAAGTCAGCAAGTGTTGTCCGCAATACCTCTTGCTGCATTGATGGGTACCGATTCGACAGGTGATTATGATGAGACAGTTAATGCTAAAGACGGAATGACTGCAGCAGAGTCAGTTTGTGTGGAATGTACACTTGTAAAAATTTAACGCGAAGTCAATGAACTTTAAAATAAATGGTTGTCGGCTTTAAATACTGATGAGTATATAACTCCTGCTACAAAGGAAAGCAAATTTAATATAGAATACAAAACAGCAGGTGAAAATGACCATGAAGAGAGCATTGATGAACATGAACATGAACATGAACATGAACATGAAGACAGTGATAGTGCTGAAGACGATGAATACGATTTTCTCGATACACTGACACACCCCTCCAACATATTTGCTGCAACAAGCGACATGAAGAAGGCAGAAGATGCAGAGAATACTGGCCACCTATTTCCTGAAGACCCAAATGAACTTCTTGACCGACTCAAGACATTTGATTGACCTTCAAAAACATGGCAATCTCACACACATTAACAAGATATCTTCAATCATTAGTAAACTGAAGGATTGGGGATATATCGCATGATGTGATGAACTGCTTTCTTCTGCTTCATTCCAAATCACACTCAGGTTAAACAAGAGCCTGCCTATTCCCCCTTCGCTTTGGTTTGTCACTACAGGTATGCTCCCCAGTCAGGGCCGCAGTGGTGTAGCGGCTAGAGCCTCCCACCAAGACAATTCGGATTCGATTCCCGGAGAGGTCACTCCCAGATTTTCGCAAGTGATAATCATGCCAGACGATGATACTGGTTTTTGCGGGATCTCCCATTTTCCCTGCCCTTGCATTCCGATGCTGCAGCACGTCCACCTGACTTCACCCTCATTGGCTCTCAAGACCACAGAGGCTAAGAGCCATCCAAACCTCTTATCTCAACACTCCACATTCCATTATTACTGCTATGTGGGAATTTAAAGTGTCAAAGATGGTTCTAATGGATTATATTGCAATTGAAGCCGATAATAGTGTCGCAGTTAATTTTAACGGAGAAAAGATGGGCCCAGGTTTACTAGATATCATACCAGCGCAGTTTAACATCTGAACTGCAAAAATTTTTTCCCGGTTATCCAATGAACACAAATCAGGAGCGCATACGACAATTAAAAATAATAACTTACCGTATTAAGTGACAATAGAAAAATATAATGTACAAGTTTTATAACGCAACATCGATCACATATACGTACAGTATTCAGTGCCCTGTGAAAAAAACACGATGTAATTAGTAAACATAAACGCATCAATTAAATACCAACACCACAAATATTACTTAATATTTTTAACATATCCACAGATACAAAACATCCCAATTCTGCTGGAAAAACTTTTTTATTTAGGCATAACAAAAAATTTTCACAAAATTGGTTTTTAAAGTTAATTAATAAAGATATTACACTTTTTTCTAGACTATAATTTCTTTATCGTAAAACTGCTGTTTTATTTCACAATTTATTATTATGAATCTAATTAAATTGCGCAGATTGTAAAGTCAAAATTATAATGATTCAGAGAGTTTTGTTCAGAAACACATCTTTACATTAGGTTCCTTGCAAACATGCAAAGTATAAGATATAGTTAAGTTATAGTTTATGCATCCAGTTGGATCACAAAACGAATTTATTTCCACAACCTCTTTGCTAAAACCCTCACACAGTAAAAACATACTTATAATAAACAGGTAAAAAAATTTTCAAGACAAATCCATAAAGAAATTAATTTTTTTAATCGTAAGCATTTAAAGTCTTATTTCCTCCTCTATACTTAATCCGCTTCTACTCTACCCTCATCTCGTGTCACCTTATCCATTAATCGGCTGCTTTTCTCCAGTTAGCACCAGTCTCCTCTCATGCCATACCATGACCCTGCCTCAGGTGGGGACCACGTGGATTTTCAATTCCTCTTTTTCATTTACAAGCAAAACATTAATTAATGACTCTTGCATTACAGCGATCGTGAACATATCTTAGCAGAAGCAAAGCGGAGAAAATATCTTTATAAGTGAGCTTGTCGATATCCACATAAATTTTTATATAGNATATCTTAGCAGAAGCAAAGCGGAGAAAATATCTTTATAAGTGAGCTTGTCGATATCCACATAAATTTTTATATAGTAATGTACACTGAAGAGCCAAAAAAACTGGTACAACTGCCTAATATTGTGTAGGAGCCCCCCGAGCACACAGAAGTGCCGCAAGACAACGTGGCATGGACTCGACTAACGTCTGAAGGTATGCAGGAGGCAATTCACNCGAGCACACAGAAGTGCCGCAAGACAACGTGGCATGGACTCGACTAACGTCTGAAGGTATGCAGGAGGCAATTCACACCATGAACCCTACAGGGCAGTCCACTAATCCAATCTGCACCAATTTGAGAAAGGGTTGCACATCTGTCACGTTTAATGATTCTCATCAGTCGTAGTTTGTCCCGTTCTTTCACAATCTTTTCCCGGTCGCAGCAATGTCGAAGATTCACATCTTCCACAAGATTCACATCTTTACCGGATTCCCGATATTCACGCATGTGAGCACTTTACCAGCATGCGCTTGTAGGTTTACAATAGGCTACCTCGCAGATGCTATGTCCCAACTGTCGTGCGCCGACTATAATACCACATTCAAACTCACTTAAATCTTGATAACCTGCCATTGTAGCAGCAGTAACCGATCTAGCTGCCGACCGCATTGCGATAATCTGATTGGTTCCATACCTCTGTTATTTGCATACGCATGCCTATACAAGTTTTTTTGGCTCTTCAGTGTAATACGTGTACTGGTAGGCATACATTTATCGGTTTAACATTCCTGGAAGGGAGCCGATGGCAGAAAAAATGTGTTCATGGATCTGCAAAGATATGAAAAGTAGGGGCTCTCAATTTCTAATTATATTAATGTGGTGCCTAAAACGTTCTGGTAACAGTCCAAGTACATCAATAGTGTGACTTTTGGAGAGAAGTAACACATTTTTATAAAAGCTTAGTAAGTGATGATTAAGTAACATACTTTTAACACACACACACATGCATACATATACATACATTTATTGGGCTTAAAATGGTACAGCAATAATAAGTTATCTTTGTGCTACTGGTGATGTGCAAAGATATAAACCCTTAAAAAAATATTCAACATAAAACAGATAGTACTACAGTTAACTAACTGGCTGGAACTGTGATCTACAGCGCAGCCCAGTCACTGCTAAGCTATGATCTGATATATCACGAGAAAGTAAGGATGATTTTACAAATTTGATACATTGGTTTAATACTATGCTGCTACCATGATGATATACAGGCTATTTAAAGTAAAGTGAGAACGTTTTACGCACCTCCAAACAGGCACTGTAATCTATGAATATATTTTATTGTGGTAGCAGAGTCCAGGAGCGGATCTAGACCTTCGGTTATGGCAGAAGAAAGGCGGGGGGAAGTCACTTCCTCATTGTGCAGGTGCCAAACTATGCATTTGAGTCGTGACATGGGAGGGAAACATTACTCATCATAATTTTAGGAAACAATATTAAATAGATTAAATAAAATCAGTATTTTAAACAATACAAATATTATTTCACTTCAGCATTAAAAAAAAAAATACTACACTTTCATGTCAATGTGCGAGTTTTTTTTGAGGGGTTATTACCATGTGACCTTGCCTTTCTGATCTGCCCCTGCTGCAGGTGTTAACTTTTGAGAGCGGTTAAATGTATTGGGCTTAAAGTGTGTTCATTAATTACACTGCAATGTTTATATTTATAATTACAAGTAGCCAAAGTATACAAATTGACTGAAAAGACAAATAAATAAAGGCCTTAAAAAGTGCTCACTTGATTGTGAATAGCCTTTACACAGTTTGTAGTATTTTCAATAAATAATTACATGCGGTGCAATCGTGAACATATGCATAACGTACCATCTCTGTGATTTTACGACTTACATCAAAGGTTTAGTGTACGAGAACGTGTATGGCGGCAGTTACAAGGAGCCAGGTAGTTCACCAGAGTGAGGAAATAAACAAGTCCTAACAACAATTGTTAATAACATATACTTTTAAAGCTAAGACCCAACAGAGACGCTTCGTCGTCAAGTGTGTGTAAAATGACGGTTACAAAGGATAAAAGCGCGCCAATACACATACATATATACAAAGCCCCAGGTCCTCTTAGACATTGGTCTTTCAATATTCACAAGTCCTCGTAACATACACCCGNACATATATACAAAGCCCCAGGTCCTCTTAGACATTGGTCTTTCAATATTCACAAGTCCTCGTAACATACACCCGTGGTGTACACACATTTTATAAAAAAATATATTTCTTTAATTTTTTGGAATGTACCACATAAAAAAATGCCCCATCAAAATAATGTATTTTTTATATATATTATTTAATTATTTCTTGGAGTCCTTGCAAGGCATGTAAGAGGCAAAAGTCCTCACAGCATGCCTTAAATACGTATAGGTGTGTGTGTGTGTGTGTGGTAATGTGACAAGTCACAGTAAGTGGGAGTGTGTGAGCACGCACACACATGCACTTTTTTTTTACATTACTAGTGGAATGAAAGATTATGGTATCTTTTGGCAAAGTTGTTTTTGTTACCATTTTGAACNCTTTTTTTTTACATTACTAGTGGAATGAAAGATTATGGTATCTTTTGGCAAAGTTGTTTTTGTTACCATTTTGAACGACCTTCAATCACAAAAGAAAAGATCTTTGCAAAAAATCATTCCTCGCTAAAATGTATTGCATAACATTTTCAGGCGAAACAATTTGCTTTTAAATACAAGTGTTGATAGGTGCAACTAACTTGAGAGACGGATAATCTTGATAACATTTCCGCTATCCGATTACCATTGCACGTGACCGACTCCGGTGACCATATTAGTCAGACCCAACGGAGTGTTTAGCTACTCTGTGGTGCAGTGCATTTGACAGGTTGACCATGCTTCGTTGAGATCACCTCATTATTTTTATTTTGTTCTTCATGTACTCTACCAATTGCTCTCTCGCCAGGCATGTAAGGAGAGCAAACAAGTGCACACAGCAGTGAGAGAGAGGATGCACATTTTTTTTTGCTACACACCACCTACTCCTCTTGAGGGCATGTACGGCGAGGATAAACAAGTGCATGGCTGAGACGCAGGGAGGATGCATGCTGGTTGCTATAATCCATTCACGGTATCTTCGATACTTTTGAAAAGAACCTTTGAAAAATCACCCTAGGAGTTACATGTTCAATTGGTTATAAAAAAATGGTATATGGAAAAAGGTTTTGTCTTGCTTTTAGCACTGAAGCACTATATAAATTGGTTGTTTTAAGTTTTAAGTATATTTTTTCAATAAATTTTAATAATTTGTTAAAAGTCCGTAAGAATTAACAACGGATTTTGAAGGGACATGTTGGTTATAGCTGAAAAGAAATAGTTCGTAGGTTAAATATTAATATGTATAAATTTAATGCCGTAATTGTAAAGTTAATATTGCTAAACTATATATTTACATTTTTACGTAGCACTCATGGGTAAAGATTTCACCGTTATTAATTGAAATTAAATAAATTTCAGTTGTTGTCCAGCGGACTCGTACACTCCATCTTGTTCGTTTGGGCACGTTTTTTTCAGAAGTATAACCACGCCATATTGGAGACGCTGAATTGTGGTTATAAAACTAACGTAACACATTCTTTCTACTTACAAGATAATTCTAGGTTAAGATGTAATTTTAGTATTAGCGTTGTTATTTCTGCAGTTTATCAAATAAACGTGCAAAATATAGAAAGGCATTTGAATATTTCCGTTACGTTATTCCCTTCGCAAAGAATGCAAAGGAATCGAATTTTGGTCGCCGCCAACTGATAATCGATTATTTTCGAAAGCTTTTTGTGGAGACCAAGAGATGGCAGCACATTAGCGTTGGTTCTTCAGTGCCAAATGTTAGCCGTGACTCGTCTTTCCGCCGCATAGTGTTGTTTTTATGTTGCAGTGAAGAAGCGCGACAGTTCTTGATGGAACAGAGATGTACCTACACCGCAGGTTTCAAAATGAAAGTGATTTTGTTCGCTGAAGAGTTTGGAAATCGAGCCGCGGGCCGTGAATTCGTAGTAAATGAAACGTTAGTGCGGGGCTGGAGGAATTTTTCTCACTTATAAGTCGCACCCCAAGTTTTCAATAAATTTTTTTTTTAATAAAATGTGCCACTTATATGCGATAAAATACGGTACCATTTATCACAGTGAAATCTTTAACCTGAGTGCTACTTCCAAAAGTTTATTATGTAAAATTTAACTTTTTCCTTACAGCAAATATGTAAATAAATCTTAATACAATAAGTAAACTTTAATTAAATTATATAATTAACAGTTCCGATATATACTTCAATCTACCTTTTTGTATGTATTACAACATTTCGCTAAATTGATTAGCATTTTTTAGACATTTAGAGAATTTTATTAAAGTATATGACAGTTGAGATTACATGGCATTGTTTCTCTTCAAAAATAAATTTTGGTAGTTCCCACATGGACACTGTTAATAAAATATTTGACAGTTCCCACAAGGCACTGTTTGTTTACAAAATATTTGACAGTTCCCACATGGCACTGTTTACAAAACGTTTGACAGGTGTCACATGGCAATGTTTTGTTTACATACTGCGGAAGGATACATAATCGGCTCCCTGAAAGTAGATATTTAGCAGGGTTTCAGAAAATCTTGAAGTTACCGTGAATACATTATAGGTAACCACTTCCCCTTTTGTCAGGCATGTAAGGGGAGGGTGCATGCAGTCTCACAGTGTCCCTGACACGACACAATCAGCTGAACTGGATACCACACCAGAGTGCTACAATGATTATAAAAGGTGAATTGTTCAACGTATTTCACACCCGTTATTAGACGTTTGCATTGACGCATAACGCTTCCCACCCACTATTCTTTTCGACTTTGCATCATCACGTGCTCCGAGGGAGTGTAACCCCAACTGGCCGCCTCCAAGGCCAGCGCCAACGTAGTAAAAAGAATACTGCCCGCATATCTGCCAAACCACCCTGCTGCCACACCGTCAAGAGATGGCAGGAGAGTTGCCACCTGACCGGAACCCGACGGGTGACGGCCGAAGATAACCAAAGCGCCCGAGACACAAAGGAACCCCCAGCTGGCAGAATATACCTCAGTGCACCCGGCAGAAACATCAGTTGAGGCGAGGCAGCTCGCCCTAGCACCATCTAGAGCTGGGACTCTGCCAACACCTGCTCCCTGAGGAGCCAACACCGCAAGTTGTTCCCATAGCTCGCCTCAGCATCAATTGTGCTAAGGCTCTCTATGAACAGCCACAGTCCTGCTGAGGACTCTCCCGAGAGCTTCCAATTCTACCTGCATTCTTCGCGGACACCTTCTCTACTAGTGCAGCAGAAGAGTTGTCGCTACCCGACACTTACCATCAAGAGTCACCACACCCGACGCGTACACCAAACGTAGTGCCTCGGGTCCTTTTCAAAATGGCAGCCACAATTAGGGTTTAGCTGTTTTCACTACTACTGAATTGTTTGCTCTCGTCCATATACAAAGCCCATTGAACACCTAGTGTGTCTAGAGGTAGGAGATGGTACAGGTCATGTTCTATTCCTGTGAAAGTAAAACACGTATTCCAGCTAACTTCTGTCTTTCCTTGCTTTGAAGTGAACGTGTGCCTTTTCCCAAACCTGATAAGCATCACCCTAGAAGGGGGCGGCAGGGGACAGTGGATTGGCAACTGTTTCCGATGTAGAATAGGACTGCCGGCAGCCCCTAACCAGAACTGTACGTATGTCTCGTGCACCAAAAAGTTGACGGCCACNGGGCGGCAGGGGACAGTGGATTGGCAACTGTTTCAGATGTAGAATAGGACTGCCGGCAGCCCCTAACCAGAACTGTACGTATGTCTCGTGCACCAAAAAGTTGACGGCCACCCTTACTGAGGACAAGGTACGTGAAAGTACATACCGTAAAGCCCCAACCACTAGAATGACACACGATGAAGCATCTGGGCCAACTAAGTCAGTTAATCCATTCCCTCCACAGCATATAAACTCGCTGGAGGGGGTGCCAGGTCTGACGAGGCTTGACCTGGTTTACACTCTAGCTAGGGGTTTGTTGCCTGCCGCCCTCTCCAGGATGAACCACAGTAACCTTCCTGCTCATGACGTTCGCCCACTGACGAGGAAGCAGGAGACATGCACGGCAGACAGCTGTTGTTCTCGCATCTCCCCTGAGTAATCGGCATATACCAGCCCTCAGCTGCTCATCCCCCCCGAGAGAGAGCACAAGCCTCCAGACACCTAGTGTAGCCTCACTTCACTACCCTCCCCAACAAACTCTTTGGCCTCCCGATTTGGGTTCTCAGAACTGCCCACCCCGCAGTAGAGCTACTACGACGGGGGATCCCACTCCCACTGGGTGTGATTCCATTCGACGAGCCAGCCCACANCACCCCGCAGTAGAGCTACTACGACGGGGGATCCCACTCCCACTGGGTGTGATTCCATTCGACGAGCCAGCCCACATGACGTCAACCGCCGGGACACCAGCACTATCCAACCCTTTACCAGCCAGCCCGCGAATGCACCAACAGTCAGGCAACGCCAAGGTCAACCTGCCCCGCCACCCGCTCCCTCCGCAGCCGACATCCGAGGGTTGCAGCCAGGAACTGCCCCAGAGTGCCAACGCCAGTGGTAAGCTAACAATCCCACACGTTCCCAATACCCGGAGGCATCACCTCGCACACACAGACTTTGTGCCTAGCCGGCGACCAACGTTCCCGACATTAGGTAAGGGACCTGTGCAAGGCAAACGCACAATCCAGACGCCTCCACAGTAGAGTCCACCTGCACAACTGACTTGCACAGAAACAAAAACCTACTTGACATGATGTCCCATTCCCTGGCTGTCACACGTGAGCATAAACAATCAGCTTAAAAACTATCATTGCAGAAAATCTTTAAGTGATGGGACCGATAGATATATTAACTGATGCGACATCCGATAAACGATAAAAGCAGGTAATTGTATCATTATTTATGTAGGAGTTTTGCCAGGACCACTGACAATTAACTATGGATACGGTGTATCGGAACATGCATTTTCCATACACCCTCAGAGTCCACTATATTGGTTTCCTGATAACAAGATGTTGGAAGAAGTGTTTGTAATTGTATCACATAAACAACCCACGTGCCTCTGCACTGTCACAGCTGAAAACATGAATAACTAAAAATATTTAATTACTACAAATTTCTATATTAAATTTTAACTTACTTTCTATCTCATGGGGAAAAATCATTGTGTCCCTGTTTTAGTAGCTAGGGCAGGAACCTGGACTATTGGAAGGGTCTAGAAATTTTAGCAAAATAACACAATATAATGCGAAATACTGATAAATTATGTTTACTTGCGAAATTCTGTAATAATTCCAGTACTCTCGAAACATAAACGAAACTGCTTAATTAAGTGTATCAAAAACCACAATGCAAGTTTCTATAACCATGTAAATTCTTATAAACATTAAGTTTTACAATTTCTCACTTGTTATGCAACTTTATGTCATTTACTTCACATAAGTGCTGTGAAGTGCACACAGATTTTACCCTCATTAATGTAATTAAATTAATTTATGTTAATTTTCCTCACAAGGTGTATTGTTTGATTATTATTGTGACTTTCTGATCATGAAATACATATGCCATTTGTATATTATATACAGAGTGCAAAAATTGTGTGGGCATTAGTCAGGTTTTAACGTTGACCACTAGTGTGATACTTTGCTGAATTATACAATATCTAAGTTTCAATAAGATATGGTAATTTCCAAAGTTATATATTTTAACAAGAAGTTGAAAACTAAAAACTAACACTGGAATAAGTAATTACAATATTTTGAATACAATTTGAACGATAAAGCAGTTAATGACGGAGGATTGCGATCGTTAGTATCGAGGAATTACTTTCCCTAAAATTCTGAGAAACCTTTTTTATTTTATTACATTTGGTGATTCAAGTGAGATGTAACAATGTAAAATAATTTCCAATATCTGAATGCAACATAACTGTTTTTAAACTTATTAATTCTATTATTTTTAATTTGTTTTAATGCTGCCGAAGTCCATTGAGCGGAGCGGTACCAAGTTTTGAGGGATATTGGTAGGTTGACGCAGACTGATGTGTGTTTGCCCGAAGTGGCCGTAAATTGGAGGTAGCGAAAAAGGATGGTGGATAATGGGATAGTATTAATGTAATCCATATATTTCTGCCACAGAACATTTAGTTTATACAATGTTACTCACTATTTATTTTAATATACTAAATATTTTTGGCCAGATATGTACCGATGGGTGGTTTTGTTCAGCATGATTCGGCAATTAAAATCTTCTGTGCGCTTGTATTTGGCATAACTTGTGACATGAATAAACCTTCAAATTTTGCTAAAAAGGAGAATTCATTTTAATTTCATCGATATCGCTACGAACCTGCCTGGGAGTCTTATTGTTGAGCAAGCCGAGGCCCAAGTATACGTGAAGGTGACGCTTTACAGTGCGGATAACAAAACTATTTGTGTGGTGATCACATTGTTAACTATAAAAACATAAGCTAAATTTTATGTGACGAGAACGATTCATAAATTGATTGGTAGCTTTTCGTTGCACGTGTAATTCGATACATATTGAGCCGAATCGCTATGGCGCACATAGCAAGTCAAGTAGACAGGTGACACTGGCTATGTATTATGTCTACCTCCTATTTTGAGCTTCAAAATGTAAACAGGTCGCCAACTTAACAACATTCGTCGTAGCACATAACCACAATGAAATGCAATGAATTCAGATATTGGCTACCCTGATGAAACAATCTAGGGAACCCATCTTCGTCAAGGGAAGGTTAACTATACTCAGGTTAAGAACAAAATGACGTTCTTATGGGAGAGTTTGGCATAGGGAAAATTTCCGCCGCTAGGTGCAGAGTGCTCCAAAAGGTAACTTTCGATTTGAATATTAGGTGTATCCAAGTTCGTGAGAGATGTAGGTCTTAATAAAAATTAAAAAACTAAGTTTAATAATTATATTTATTTTCAAAGCTACAAACAGTCAAACATCTGTTTTGTACCAGTCTAAGCATCATATTAACTGTTATTATTCTTATTGAGCACAATATTTAATTACTATCTCCATTTAAATTAAAGTCTTTAACTCAGACCTCTTAGGTCGCACGAGACGCCAAACACTCAACTCTTAATCTCTCTCTCTCTTCAGAGGCCCGCATGTGGTATTGATACTTGAGATAGATGCTGTCTAAAACGTTCTCTGCAATCCAAGATTTTCTGTGAAAAGTAATGGTGATAACGGCGACGTTCCTGCATGATAAATGCAGAAAGAGGAGTTTCTCAGGGGTAGCGATGCACGAGCTGCGATAAGTTAATCGGCGTGTACAGAAGCGTCCTTTATGATAGGCTGCTCGCTATCATATAACTGCTGTCCTTCACTTCCACTCGCTCGCATGGAATGTAAAGCAGCAAGCACGAACAATATAAAAGAGAATGATTTTACTAAGTTGAGAAGTCATTTTATATTTAATTCATGATTATTGCAATCATCTTGATTTTTTAACGTAGAAAATAGAGATAGTCTGGTACCTTGCCGACACTAGTACTTACCAAGTGGCGAAAATTTTCCCTTTGCAAAATTTTTAACATGGATCTTCCCAACCTGTAGTAGATGTAAGCTTAACTCGAGATAAACATTGTTTAGGTAACCCCATTAGTCTCAAGTTTCTTTTTCCTACTGCTCATTGGTATAAATTATTTCAGGGGTTGACTTTCAATTCTTTCTAAAATTAGGCATTTAAGACTGACGATTCTCATTTTTCCAAACCCATTTGTATTTTAAACGTCCTTCTACCACACAAAATTGAAACTCAACGATCTTGTCCCTGTAAATATAACACAAGTCACAAAGCATTAAGTGGAACAGGGCAGCAACTGTCGAACTATCAATTTAAGTTACAAAATTGTGTTGTGTAATTTGCTATATATTAAAATGGACATTATATTTCTAACCATCTCGTAGTTACAAACTGGGCAAAGGCATTTTGGTTGTTCCCAAGTTTATATTATTTAAACATGAATTAATTTTGATTGCATTTTTGGTGTTTGCAACTAGAGGAAATACAGCTGGGCCTCGATGTAACGAACATGTAACTAACAAAAACTGTGATCTAAAGAAAAGTTTTTCAAGAACCATCAAAAAAATCTTAAAAATTATGAAAACAATGAAATATCCTTGCTAAAATGGGATAAATTGCTATGAAAACATANCATCAAAAAAATCTTAAAAATTATGAAAACAATGAAATATCCTTGCTAAAATGGGATAAATTGCTATGAAAACATAATAAAATACTTTAACTGGCACATAGCAATAAAATGTAGGTATTTCTCAGTAAGTACCCTTAAACCATCTGCTGGAACAAAAAAAATTTGGTTAAAATCTGTTTAAAACTACGGCGGCAGTGATTTGAGTTAACCGCGCATGCGCCTATAGAGTTATAGACCACGAAGGGTTTCTTTGTTCTTCACCCCTG